>LOJH01013501.1:8824-24531 GCA_001685095.1 Ellobius talpinus
GAGAGAGAGAGAGAGGAGTGGCTAGGGCCAGGAGTCTTAGGATTCTGGCCAAGGTCTAAATAAAAAAAGAAATTAAATGAAGAGAAAAATTCTTCATGAGTTATAATTCAGAAAGTGGATGGGCTTAGCAGTAAGGATGTGCAAGCAATTGCAGAAAGGGAGGTTCTTTTGAGGTCATATAAGTATGCATCTCATTAAGGGGACAGTCATTCCTCATGTCTTTTTAAGATGTTTTAGGTACATCTTGAGAATGTTAACCCAGACTTTCTCCTTGTCTCCTCCTCTAGGCAAGAGATACTCCTTCTGTCTCCACCAAAGTGTATTATCAGTATTGCCAAAGCCATTTGCAGAGTGGGTTACTGACCAAGGGACCATGGAGTTTGTGTCAGGGGATGCCACTACGCTTATAGTCCTAGGTCTCAGAGAAGTCTCCAGATGAGGAAGGCACCTGTCGTCAGCAGTGCAAAGGCTATCAGCGATGCCAATGTCATGTTCACAGAGGAAGCTAGCATTGATAAGCATGTGTCGCAAATGGTGCCCTAGAAGCAGCTGCCTGCAAATGCCACCCCCCCTTTTTTTAAATCCCTTTTCTCTCTGCCTATCATTCTCCTCTCAAAACCAATTCTTCAGGAGGCACCAAAGCTTTCCGGCTACTCGTTTCTGTAGTCTAACGCTCTCCCAGCTGAGCCATGTGGGCCTCATCGTCACCAGGACACAAGCAATTGATAGTCTACTCGTCCATAAAGACTATGGCCCTCAACAACAACTAGCAGGACAAGATAACCCCGAGTGCAGTAATGAGACACATGAGGGACAACCAGCAGCCTTCTAATTGGACGTAAGGACGGTGCAAGAGGAAGGAATCCAGGCCTGGGACTGTAAACCTAGCCAGTTACCCATGCCTGGTGGCAGGCCCTAGAGAAGGGCCTACTCCATTTCTTTCTGTTTCTATATATTTGTCTTAATATCATATGTTAAACAAAATTTATATTACATCCATAAGTATAAAATGATTCCATCTGTCCATTCCTGGAGTTTCTGCTCTGCTCTACCACAAGACTCACCTTTTTCATATTGCGAACTTCCAAAATTGCTGGAGTAATATCAACATGCATTTTTTTTTCTTCCAGGTGAATCAGGGCCTTGAATAAGCTGGGCAGCTAGACATGTGCTCTACCTCTGAGCCCATTTTTCTGGGCTGCTAAAATAATATTTTGAGATAAGCTAAATTGTGCAGGCTAGCCTTGAACTAGTAATCCTCCTGCCTCAGCATCTGGAGTAATTGGGATTGTAGGGATGTACTGCCACACTGGACATGCATGCCATGATTTATAACCGAATTAAATATCAGGGGTTCTCTTTTATATGCTTCACAGATATAAAATTTGTGAGAGTGACATTGTCCAGGGCACTGAATGAGAGGAAAATGTGACTATGTGCTGGACCCTCACGTAATTTGTATAATCCAAGTCTAAGCTGCAGAATTTGAAGAGCAAATGCATACCTATGCCTGTGCTATTCAGCTTTGACTGGACTGCCGAGCACCGAAGCATTACTATAGCTCCTACTCCCAGGCCAGGAACACACTATGCCTCTGCTCTCTGTGGCTTTTCCTGGCCCATATTCTTGGTCTGTGGTGAGCAGGATTCACCTTGGGTCTTTAGAGATGGGAAGCCTGGTTGAGTTATAGACCAAAGGGAGTGTCAGCATATGTCTTCTAAGTGAGGTCATGGGTATGATGCAAAACGGAGCTGATGTCTTCTCAGAAGCTGCTTGGGAAGGGCACAAGAACCCTGATGAGTGTCCTGGTATCTGTATTGTAGAGAATGGAGGTGCTTCAGATTGCAAAATGTCACAAGAGCTGTTACTGGGTCCTGCCACAAAAAACCAAACCAAACCAAAACAAAAACCCAGAAAGATGAGCAGGTACCTCAGGGTTGAGCAGCAACACCCCTGACAAGTGGCCCCACTGAAATATTTGCTGAAAATTGAACCTCAGGTATCATATTCATCTACTTGCTAGATGAGCTAATTCCACTCCATTTGCGTTTCACTAAGCATTTTCCAGAATTGAAGGTTTTATTTTGGTTTGATGTTATTTGTTTCTGAAAGTGACTTCTCTCATCGCTGTGATGAAATACCCAAAGAAGCAGCTGAAAGAAGAAAGGATTGTTTTGCTTCTTGGGTTGGGGGATGCAGACTATCACGGCAGGGAAGGTATGGGATGGGCAGCACTCTGGTGGTAGGAGGACAAGGCTCCTCACTCACACCTTTGTGCCTTGGGCGATGCGTAGGGTCTTGGGATGGTTAGTTTGTCACTTGATACAAGCAGGGATCATCTGGGAGTAGGGGGCTTCAGCTGAAGAACTGGCTCTGTCAGATTGGCCCATGGGCAAGCCTGTGAGGAGCAAGCCAGTAAGCGGTGCTCTTTCATGGCCTATGTTTCAGTTCCTACCTTAAGCTCTTGCCCTGAGTGTCCTCATGGTGGACTATAAAATAAAAGATGAAATAAGCCCAAGTTGCTTTTGGTCATGTTGTTTTTTATCACAGCAATAAAAAGGGACCTAAGATAAGGCCTAACCAGGGCTAGGCTACAATTTAAAAGGCAGCCACTTCTTCCAACTGGGCTCCCCATCAGTACCCTGGTTTGGAACCAAGTGTTAGAACACAAGGACTTGTGAGGGGGAAGTTCACATTCAATGTGACAATAATGACAGGTTTGACTTGAGCGATTTCTGAAAGTAACTAGAGTTTCATTTGGGCTCAAGTGAAGCACTTCTTTTTCCTCAAAGGCAAGTCATGTCTTCAGTGTGTCCAATGGTTGCTGTTTTTCTGTTACCTGCCACTGCACATTTATTTGAGTTCTGTGGTAAACTCCCCTTTTCTGTATTTTGAGTGAGAGTAAGAAGCCATGCAGAGCCCCTGGGTAGCACTTTGGAAAACTAGAGGCACCTGGAGTTTTCCCTCCTTGTCTCATTTTAATTTGTTTGTAAGCAATTCATGGATGGTTACCCAGTCTGCACAGAATTGGGTCAGAGTGAAGGTAAGTTATCTAAAGGCAGATAATCTGAGTTCCAAGATGAGAGCTTGACTCTTAGCTTTCCTGTGCTTTATTTGTAAACCAGCAAGCTATGTGTACAACACTCGCTGCAAGAATGTGTTATGGGGTGGCAGGATCAAATGAGCTAAGATTGGGAAAGTACTTTATGATTCTAACAGGCCCTTACAGATGTATACAAACTAGCACACGTGTGCTTCCTGGGCCTATGAATAGAACTGTGGGGGAGAGTCTGTGTTCACCTTGGGTAAGCACAGTCAGGCCACACTCATCAGGAGGTGTCTGCCTGAGGAATCCCAGTGAGCCAGGGAATGCTTCATTCTTTAGAGTGGAAATCTTGGAGTAGAAAAGAGAGTGTTCTGCCTAGCCATCTCTAGATGGTGCACACATACACCCCATGTGGTATTGTCCCCTAGGTGACAGAAAGAATGCCATTGTCTGTCATCGTTGCTCAACTTTTGAACATGAAGATCATCTCTCATCCTCAACCTCAGGACCATCTAGGGAGGCCCAGTATTCCAACACTGAAGACAGGTTCGCTGTGGGGGGCGCTCTGGGTCCCAGCTGCCATCATGGACCACAGACCAGGCTGAGCAGCCACCACCAGGGGGAAGAGGGTGCCTGAGCTCAGGTCTGGACATGTTGCCTGTCTGGTACCCCAATTCATAAAGACAGACACGGTTAGAACATTCTGTGTTCTTTTGCTTCTCCATCACTATATACAAAGCATTCCCCCCCAGCTGGGGCTTAGAAGTCTCTCAGGGGTGTGGTCTCTGTAATTAATCAACGGTTTCTTTTTCCTTCCTGTTGAAGGGGTTGTAGGGCCTCACAGTTGTGACCATTCTTGACATTGGGGCCTGGTGACGGAAGCGGTCAACTACCATTTCTGGTCAGAAAATGCTAGGATCAGAATGGGAACAAAGAGGAAAAAAATGACAAATAATTAATATGAAAACAAATATTTCATCTTTTATGCAATAAATGATCCACAGAAATAGAAAGAAAAGATGAGGTAGAGAATAGCAGAGGAAGAGGCTAGGAATGACCACCCCTGTTTTCCTTCCTGTGTCATGTGCCTTGCCCTGTCTTCTGAGAATGTTTCCTAGATTTGTAGCAAATGCTTAGGAAAGAGGTGAACATAGATGGATTAAAACACTGCTGTAAGAAGTCCATGATAGAAGGACCCAGGAGATAGGTCCACCCCAGGAGAGAGAAGGGCATTTGCATGAAGTCTGCTTGGAGCCAGTGGCAAGGGAAGGTGAATGGAGAACACACAGGAAGGCAGGCACCTGAGCCTTGGGCTGGTGAGCTAGAGAAACAGACACAGGCTCCAGAGAGCCACTGAACTAAGGAGCGGGGTGTGGAGACTGCATTTCTGTGTTTGCCCTGGATTGAAGCTGTCTGCTTGCTCAGCTATAACCTCCATGTGCCTTAGTTTGCTGATCTGTACAGTAGGAATAAATCTATCCTACCAAGCTTTTTCTAACAATTAATGGAAAGAAAACTGAAAATATGGACTGCTATGAAGATAAGGTTTTATCCCTTGGGATACCCCCCAGAGCAGGATTGGTGTACATCATACCAGTTATTCTGAACAAACCCGTGAACCTTTTATATGTAGGCCTCTGCTATGAATGTGCCATGAAGTGGGTCACATACATACACTGCAATGCTTGTATGCAGCAAAAAATCAGGGAACCACTGTGAGAAAGTAACCCCTGTGTAGCCACGCAATCTGAAGTAGCTTTATATTTGGGCTACAGTTAGCATGCTATTGTATGTATGCATCTTTTTAAAACCTGTGTTGTAGAAAATGGCATAGCTTCTGTGTAGGCAGCATCCTAGAGTAAGGACCACACAGAGAACAGCAGACTCCAATGGAAATAAGAGTTGAGAGACGTGTTTGCACACCTGTTCCTTCCTATCTACCTCAAGCATGTGCCCATCTCCTCCGTGGGCATCTCTTCTCATTGTCTGTTTCCCTTCTATTCTGCATCCTGGCCCCATGTGCATCAGAAGGCACTTGGAGTTCATTGTGCCTGACTTGAGATTCAGAATGGAGACTCCTTTTCACGCATCCTCCAAAGTCTAAGCACTTAAAAAGCTCCTGTTGGCCCTGAGGTCTTCTATGATGCAAAGATCCCTGGAAAATGCGCTATCCCTGTCCCCTGTTTGAAGAGTTGTCAGCGATCCTCTCTCCTGTGCCTATGATAGTCCTCAACCTGGCAGAAGTCCTTCCCTCTACTGATGCTACCAGAATCCAGATGATATAAGGTTAGGAAAGAGGCTGAGAGAAAGTGGAGGTTGGGTGCTGAGAGTGATTGCTTCCTTAAGAAGTTCGGAAGTCAAAAGAAGGAGAGGAGAAGAAGAGAAAAAGAGGGTGGCAGTTTGGAGGGGCACAGTGAGGGTTACTGACCTGGATTTTCCCTAAGCACCTGGCCAGTCAGCAGAGAGGAGCCAGATGCTAAGAAGTGAGCAGAAATGGAGAGGGTTCAGAGTTGAGAGGGAAAGGTGAGTGCACATCTTCCTAGGGGGAAGAGAAAGAACCAGTGATGGACTGGTGGGGAGGAGGGTGGAGTAGCAGAGGAAACAAGGCAACCAGTTTGGATGGCCCAGGTCTCTGCAGGGACATGGGGAAAGGTCTAGAAAGTTAGGAAAGGCTCGGTTACAGTCCCTTCAGAGACAGGTGAGATGGCTAAAAAAAGAGGAACAGGCAACAAAAGCACAGAAATCACACAGTGGAGCCAAAGATGCCGAAGCTCCCAGATAATGAGATGCTTGGAACAAAACACAACAGGAAACATGCATTAGACCACAAAGACACGAACAGGAGGGAAGCCGCTCACGGGAGTCCTTACCATGTGCAGCAGGCAGACCCATGGCTTTACCCTTGCCCTAGAAAATTTCAAAAAAGTGTTTATATAGTGCTACAAAAATGTCAGCGACATCAGAGATGGGGACTTCCTGGAGGAGAGCTTAGAAGGCCGGCCTTCCTGCTGGAAGTATCCTCTTTATGTCAGTGCAGAGATATTTCACATTTACACTCTTCCTTTCCCTCTGGACTGTGCTGTCTCAGGCTAGAGCACCTTCCTCAGGCACGGAAGGTTTCTGTGTGGGCTGACTGTGTGCTGTAGGCTGAGCAGAGTGGAGCTAACAAGCAGTCCCGAACTGAGGGAAAAACTGGTTGTTGCCACTCCAGCTTAAGAGCCTCAGACAAGCCACCTACAAGGATTCCATGTCCTCAGTCTGGGGTAACAAATGACATACATTTATTATGTGTGTTGGGGACAACTGATGGGATGGGAACAGAGTTGAATTTTTCTCTCTGGTTACAAAGCAAAGACATTTCAGTTTACAAGTAGAGGTTTATCTGAAAGACAAAAGGAGCCTTTGCCCCTTTTGGATTGTCTGCTTATGTAGCAGTACGGAAGTGTGGGAAGGTGTTACAGCAACAGGATGTCTGGGTAAAGCGTCACACAATCAGGGTTTAAGAGGATTGTGAATGGAGAGGGGTGAAAAATGCCTGCATTTGCTCTAATGAGAGTCTTTGAGCTGGAAATCGAAATCATGAACCAGACCCAGCCGGAATTGTTTACCTCCACTCTTGTATCCTGATAGGTATAAGGATATATCTAATGGCTGACATTGTTTCTTTATGTTCTTCATATGCAACAAAATTATAATAGTTTCAGTGCCTACCAGCCTTGCTTTCAGAAATGGACTTGTAACATTTGAAATGTGTCTTGTCATTGACCTTAGCAATGATATCTTGGATAGCACACCAACAGCTGAGGCTACACGTCAAAAGATAGATGGGAATGAAGCAAATTAAAGTCACTGCAGAACAAACAAACAGTAAAATGCGAAGGCAACCTAAGTATTGGGAAAAATACTTGTGACCTATGTGTTTTATAAGGGTTAACATCCAAGATATACAAAAAAACCCATGCAACTCAACCACAAAAACCCTCAATAAGTGAAGAACCTGCATAGACATTCTTCAAAAAAGATGTAAAAAAAGTATGTGAAAAAATGTTTCAAATCACTAATGACGCGAGGATGTAAATAAAAACTCAGTGAGATAGCATCTCACACTCATTAGGATGACATGACTCTTATCAAAAGGAGAAAAGACAGGGAACATGGGAGAGACTGGAGAAGAGAGCGTCTTTCA
The DNA here is from genome assembly GCA_001685095.1 of Ellobius talpinus. Classification (NCBI taxonomy): domain Eukaryota; kingdom Metazoa; phylum Chordata; class Mammalia; order Rodentia; family Cricetidae; genus Ellobius; species Ellobius talpinus. The sequence goes on from LOJH01013501.1 coordinate 16,057, forward strand.
CAACGTTGAAGGGAATGTAGATTGGTGCAGCCATTGTGTAAATCAGCATGGGAAGCCCTGGGATTGCAATAAAGGAAGTTCAGAGATGATCCAGCAATTCCATTTCAGATGCATATGCATCCAAGGGTATGAAACTGCTTCAAAGAGACACCTATATCACACATTTATAATAGATAGCCAAGATAGGGAATAATCTAGGTGCCTATTGATGGATGAATGAATTATGATATAACTATACATATCAAAGTTCCCCCTGGAATATTCTTCAGTCTTATAAAAGAGACTGAATAATATAAAAAGAAAATTTTGACATATGCAAAAGCATGGGCAAGCTGAGAAGGCATTATGTTAAGTGAACAGTCTAGAAATAGAAGAAAATATTGCATGATCACACTTAATGTGAATTTATATTTAGAAAAACCAAATATACAAAGGTAGAGAGCAGTGGTTAGAGAAGATGGATGACTGGTAGGAGGAAATGGAGAGATGTAGGTCAGAGGATAGGCACGGCAAGAGCTATGAAGTCTGGAGATCTAACACAATGTGAGGGCTATGGGTAAGAGCATACTGCATTGAAAACTTTGTTCTGTGAGCAGATTTTAGTTGTTCTTGCAAAACAGAGATGAAAGGTATGTTAATCTGTTTGACTATATAACCATCTATCTATATAGGTATCCTATAACACCATATTCCTTTAGATACACACAAAAATTTAATTTTTTTAAATTATACATATAAATATTGAGATCGGAAAAAATGTCTTGGAAGCAAATTAAGTTGAATCTGAACTATTAGCCTGAAAGCATTAACTTCCCGTTGAGATGTTCAGAACTAGATGGCTGGATATTCAACATGATTTGTCAAACCAGAAATTTAGATATGCTGATAACGAACACTGTTAGTTGGTACCTTTCCTTTCCTTTAATGTTGCACTTACAGAAAAGGCTTGAGAGATGTGGAGCACACAGAAGTCCTGAGGGGGCCCTTTCCACCCTCCTAAGACTCTCTTCTACCTTTGGTGGGGCTGCTCTCACATGACCCTCAAATTTCTGAGGCCAAGCAAGTCCTTCCCTTCCAAGAGTCACTCCTTGAGGTAATTCTCCTGTGAAATCTTCTTCAGCACCCCCACAAGCCCTTGCAGTTTGCAAGTGCACGCCTCTGTTTCCTCATGTGGGAAATGTGGTTGGTAAGAGCCCTTTCCTAGTTCGGTACCCAGACAGTAACAGCAAGTGAGTGTAAAGAGAGATTATCCTGTTACGGTTCTGGGTATGCATCCTTCGCTGAAGTTCCTGTCCTGTTCAGTCTCTTGCTTTCTCCTTGTGAACAAACTGTGCTCCTATGAGTTGCTGGGACACTGCCAGGGTGTGATCATATAATCAGAGGACATTCAAATGAAGCAAAATGGATGAATGAAAAACCAAATGAACAGCTAGGCGACCCTCTTCTTGGATGCTGTTCCCATTTCCAGCTACTGCTATCCAGAATATTCCAGTCCTTGGAAAGAGGAGCTCTACTTAATGGCCATGTGCTAGTCTCCATCCTCAGAAAGGCCTTCCTAGCCACAGAGTGCAGATTCCAGATGCCAGCACTATACGATTATAACATAATGACATCTCTGTGACATTAGCCTGCTTCAGGACTCCCACATTATTCTATTTCTTCAGTGATGTGTAGTTTTTGTTGTTTGTTTTGAGACAAGACCTCATGATCTAGCCCTAGATGGCCTGCAACTCTCTATGTAGACCAAGCCGGCCTTGAACTCATAGAATGATATGCCTGCCCCTGCCCTCCAAGTGAGTGCTGGGATTAAAGGCATGTGTAACCATACCTGGCCCTCCTGTGCTCTTCTTAAGTGTTTATGTCACAATTCTGGATTTAAGTGTGGGGGTATGCACATCCAGTGCCTGGCCCAAGCGGAGATGGTATGTGATAAATGGAATATTCTCCCGCTGAAGGAATGTGGCCGAGAGAGAAAAGTAGACTTAGGGGAGAGCCCCCAAACAGCTTGTTCACTTGCACAGGCTGTTCTTAGCCTCTGTGGCACCTGCCATGTCAGAGCTGTGTAGTCTTTTTTATCCAAGGCCAGGACTTCTACCCAGTGCTTTCAATTTGAGGTATCATGAGAACGGTGCCCTGCCTCTCGCTCCCGATTGTCAGCAAAGTATTTCCCCACTCTTTCCACCCACTGCTCTTTCTTTTTTTTGAAAAAAATTAATATATATTTATTGTTTTTATTGAGCTATATATATATATATTTCCCACTCCCCTCCCTTCTTCTCCTTTTCCCTTCTATCCTTTCCTGTGGTCCCCATGCTCCCAATTTACTCAGGAGATCTTGTCTTTTTCTACTTCCCATGTAGATTAGATCCATGTATGTCTCTCTTAGGGTCCTCACTGTTGTCTAGATTCTCTGGGATTGTGGACTGTAGGGTGTTTTTTTTTTCTTTGTCTAAAAGCCACTTATGAGTGAGTACATATGATATTTATCTTTCTGTGTCTGGATTATCTCATGCAATATGCCTTCTCTTTCAATTTGTAAAAACAGGCATTAAAATATGTGTGAGTTTCAACAGATTTTTTCTTTATAAAAAGACACTCACAGAAAGCAAGTTAGTGGCTCTTAGTGCACACACTAGGTAGCATGTAGCTTTGATATCAGCAGATTAATGATGTATATGCACAATTGGGGGGTCTCAGAAGTGAAAAATACTTTCTCATAGTGTGCTCTGAATAAGATCCTTAAGGGACCTCCATGAGCACTGTCAACAGGACCATTAACCAGCCTCTTTTTTTCCAAGCCAATTCTGAGTAAAGTTCTCCTCAGTAGGAAAATGAACTGCTTTCTTTTTTAGACCTGGCACTCCATTTTTCTTAAGCACTGCAAATTTACTCTTAGTATTTAATTGTTCTTTAATGGAATAACCATAATTATCATTTCTCTCTCTAATGTACGTGAGCAAACTGAGTAATAAGATTCCTACTTACCAGTTCATCTCCGAATCTGGTGATGGGGTTGTTGACGGAATATTAGAATTTGTTGGGTGGGTGGCTGTGAAATGAACCTTGCCGGTGTATCCTGGAATATTTGCCCCGCTGATGCCAAGAGTGAGAAGAAGGGCAAGGAAGGAGATAAAAATAATGATTTGTGAAATCGTCATAGTAACTGGGCACAAATATAAAAAATAGCAAAGAAGATGCAGTCGAGCTGTTTCTCCTTTATAAGGTCCAGAGTTTGGGGATACAACCAGGGGAGGAGGCACAACAATGCACACATGGACAGATAGGCAACATCTCAACTCTGGCACTAAAATACTTACTTCAAGTGTATTCTCACCATTGTTTAAGTGTGTTCAGGCTGACCACTGACCTCAGCTGCATACTGAAGAAGGCAAAACAGTGGACTTGTGCCACACATAACTTTGTCCTGCAAACTCTGATGTCAATAGAGACACATACATGTGTTAACATTCACAATGTTTTCAGTCAGATGTATTTCTTGTCACCGTAGGAGTTCATATCCTTGATGTCAGACACTTTTCTGAAAGTCTGCATTGACAGTATTTGTAAATCCATGTGGTAGCTCCCCATTGACTTGTTTTATAGCACCATGCCCCCTGGTCCATTTCCTCCTCTCTTTCCCTGCTAGCGACTGAGTGGGAAAACAAAATGCTGGGGAAGGTTCTGTAGTGTGTGCAGGCAACACCTCTCTAGTAAAGGCAGTCAACCAGCAACCTAGACTGATTTAACTCAGTCATTCAGAAAAACACGAGGAATCCCTAATATGCTTGTCTCGATAACATTCAAAATGGTTTACCCAGATGGCTGGCTTCCCAGGAGGAAGGAGAGGGTGAAGCACAGGGCCCCACAAGAGGCTCAAGCCTGGGGGCTGCTTATAACATGCCATCTTAACTACCACGAACACAAGAAAAGAGGAGTAAGAGTTGATTGTACACCAAAGAGCATGGGCACATTGCAGGTCACCAAAGCCAGAGCTGACGGCCCTCAGCACTGCTCTCTCCGCCTGCTGCCACCTCACAGCAGACAAATTACAGCCACCATCACACACACACGAGTTGCAACTTTTCAGCTCTATGGTTTGTGCCTCCCTTCTCCAGGAACTTTTCTCTGAAAGCATGAAACCCCAAGCTTACTTCTTACTCAAAATTTACACTAAGACTAAACGCAGGGCTGCTAGATACAGTCGGAGGTCTCCTGAAGGAGAATGCTGTTTCTGCAGATGTACTGGCTTTGTCCTTTCCACACATCCAATGCACCAAACCAAACCTTCCCCGGGAATGATTTATCCTTGTAGAAATTGACAAGGTGGAGCTTCAGGACGGTTGCTCCTTATTATGGACTGTATCTTAAACGTCATCCGAAGGTCCTTGTAGTGACAGATTGATTTTTAGCTTGGGGTACCATTAGAAGGTGGTAGAGCCTTTGGGAGATAGGGCCCATAAAGGGGCATTTAGGTTACTGGAGGAGTGCTCCTAGGAGCACTTAGGAGGTTGCTGGGAGGTGGTGTCTCTCTGTATCCTGGCTGCAAGGTGAACAGGCTTCTCTGGGATTTGCTACTTCCATGGAATACTGTGCCACCACAGACCCAAAGTGACATAGCCAAGGACCATGGATCAAAACCTCTAGTGCTGTGAGTTAAAACATGTATTTTTTTCTTTTTCATAGTTGATGTCTTATCTGAGAACTTTTTTCTTATTGAAAGTGATCTGACTAACACATTCCTTAAAATGTCAGGTGGCAGGCAAACAAAAGATGCCAGTAATACAAGTGACTCTGCAGTGTCAGGGGAAGGAAGATGCCAAGGATTCCCCTTCTCAGTTCTGGGACCTAGGGTCCGGAAGACTGTCCTTGCACGTCAGTGCCTCAGCTATGACACAATGACTTGGGGCAGAATCACACAATTTACGCACTAACTTCTTGGTGTTCTTCCTAAGCTGATGATGTTTAGTATCAGAATGTTATGGAAAAATTGTGGAGCTAGCAGGAAGTAGTTGCTCTGTGAGATGTCTTTTGAATGGGCTAGTCTGTGGCTATTGGTGATGGCTTACTGGCTTAAAGCTAATCAAGTTGGGGACACTTCCACACTTAATATTGAAGGAAAATCACATCAAGAGCTACAGGTCATAATAAATGGTATGAATGAATGAATTTTCAGAAGCCAGGAAAACAAACAGCTAAAGACAAGGCCCTGCACTGCGAAGGTTGAGAGCCCTGCTTCTGCAAGTCTGACAACCCCTCACCACCTGTGAGATGGTACCAAACACAGGGAAAGCTCTCTAGGCCCCAACCCAATCAACTGCCATTGAAAGAATAGAGACAAGACAGTTAAAAAAATAAAATATTTACAAAACAGAAGCTTCATAGGTGAGAATGCAAGATTTATACAGTACACACAGCTGCAATGACTTGCAGGACATTCCACTCACTGAACTCTCCTTAGCTGTTTAAAAGATGGTGATAGATGGTACCAACTTCCAATATTCATTCTAACTAAATCATGAATGGTGGGTCCTGGGAATCTGGGCTTTCTATAGTTTCTCAAAGGCTCAAGAATGGGGTGAGACTCAGGAACCCATTGTAAAATGATGTTGTGAAGTCTGTTAGAAGGGCCTGGATGAGTGGATGAAAGCTGCCAAGTTCTGGGCAGTGTCCCTTGGGATTTCTCGGGAGTTTCTTAAGTGTAGCTGTAAGGTGGAGAGGTACCAGAGATGAGGCCAAACTACTGATGTGTGTGTGTGTGTGTGTGTGTCTTCCCCCAAGCATTCATTGAAGCTTCCATGCATGTTACCAAGGAAATCCCCTCCATCTGGGTGACAGGTTTTTTCCACTGCCTCTAAAACACCTGCAGAAGCAAAGTGCTTCTAAAGTCGGAGTCCTCAGCTGGGCAGCTAGGAAGTCAGAGAGATGGACACAAGCAAGCTGTCAATCATGAGGGGCTTCAAAAAAATGCAGCTCTGTGAGCCTATGCAGCCTGAAGACTATTTGTTGATCTTGACTGGCAGCTGTTACATTACATAAAGGCTGCTCTATGATGTACCGTATCTAATAATGACGTACTATGAACTAGTGCTGCTTAGGCTGGGATGAATTCAGCTGCACAATAAAGTGACACATATTTGAAAATGAAGGTTCTCAACCACACTACCGCTAAATCGATTTCCCTTAACCCTGGCCTACAGGGACATCACACGAGGGCATTTGTGTCCTCTTGTGATATAAGCACCTAGATGCACTTGCCATGTAAGTGCAACCTTATATGGAAAGATGACTCCCTGGGACACCCAAGCTACTTCTGGGAGGGGATTTTTTTTTCAGCTGAAGGAAACAAAGCCATAAAAGGTAGCGAGACAATGGAAGGGACTTCTACATTTGCTGCATGTCCAGGGGACTCTACCTGCCCATGCGAAAACAGAGGAGCATAAGCAACCCACGGGCGTTGACGCTACCTTTGTTTCTAGCTTCTTAAACTGGATCACAGCTTTTGAGCCCCAATGCCTTCATGAACCAGGGTTTTGTTTTGTCTGAATCTTTTGTTGGCTAAGTTGACTATTGATTGTTTCATCACAACAAGTCATAATAAAATAAAAATTTCATGATTTCAGAACATAAATCAGCAATACTAACAAGCTTCCTGTAGAAGCCTCCTGACTGCTGTGCTTCTAGGTCTGAGACACCATATCCAGTTCTTCATAATTATATACACACATCATCTATACTTACAGGTTAACAAAAATAAGGGGAAATACATTTTAAAGAGAAATGTAAAATGAGGAAAATATATTCTACATTTAGCATGGGGAAAGTCACGTTGTGTGTAGCCTATATGTATTGCCTACATGGTTAAAGATTTAGTTACACATACAAGTTTCCCAATATACTATAGACTTAATTAATATTCATTTGCATATAACAAATTCTCTTTTAAATGACTCATAAAATTTAGGCAATTTTCTCCATAATCTTATTCCTTATATTGTATCATGTACACACATTACAGGAAAGAACAGAGACAAAGTAATCTGCTTCGAGTAAAGCAAACTTCAAGTGGCAGGACCAGTCCCATCCAGAAAACTGAGAGCATCAGAGCTCATGCAGTGGCCTGTATGTGAGAAATCCTGGAAGGTTCTCAGTCAAGCCAGGAGGATAGCATATATATACACATATGTTATCCTCCTGTGGTACTGGTTACTAAACCTAGGGCTTTATGCACACAAAACATGTTCTCTGTTGCTGAGCTGTAAACTCAAACCCATCCATTTGAAAGCACAAACATCTGAAGGCTTAAAGAACCTAAGTGGGCAAAGACCATAGTAGCAAAGAAAGAAGATAGCCAATGAAACATTTAACTTTAGGGCCTCTCTGACCAGCTGGGTGACCTGAGACCCAGTTGAAAACTAACTGCCCCCACCCCCACACACATACCCCAGGCTTGAAACTTTCTAAATAACCCAGGCTGGCTTTGAAGTCCTGACTCTTCTTTCATAAGCTTCCCGAGTGCTGGACCTCTAGATGTGGGTCATCATGTCTAGATAATCTCACACTTTTTTTTAATTAAAAGATTTAACTTTGCATAAAAATTAAAAGATTTTTTATTTTTGTTGTATCTTTGCATGTCTTTGTGTGTTTATGTGCATGTGAGTGTAGTGGCCACAGAGGCCGGAAGGCAGCACTGGATCCCCTGAAACTGGAGATGCTGACAGTTGTGAGCTGCCTAATATGGGTGCTGGGAACTCAACTCAGGTCCTCTGGAAGAGCTGCACATGCTCTTAACCAGTGAACCATCTCTCCAGTTCCACACAACCACTTGAAATGGCAACTTCCTGAGCCATCCTCATCTTAACTGTCCCCTACCTAGTGCCATTGCTCTTTCTCTGAAGAGCTGTGAGGGCCACGTGGTGCAGGTGAGGAACTATCACAACAGGGCTCATCATATGCAGAATCAAAAACAGGAACTCAGATGTGGAGCGAGGGGAGGCAGCTCAGGTCAGTCAGGGGTAGTGGATGAGGAAGAGGATGGGCGCAAAGGATGAAAGGAAGGGAAAGGCCAACACACAGGCAGGGGAAGAGGAAGGGAGAGAGGCATTGGAGCCGTGACCAATCTGTTGTTTCCACTCACTGCTTTGCGATGACATCTGGTCAAGGACCTGCTTTTCTGAATGCCTCAAGATTTGTTTCCCCCTTTTCAGGAGTTTTAATTTTACTACTATTATTGCCATTCCATGGACATGGTTTTTCTGTCTTCTTTACTCTTCACACCTTCTCTTTTCAAGGAGATAGAGGACAAATGCAGCGCAAAGTTTTTCTTCTAGGCAAGGATGATTCCCGAGAGACAGCTCCATGCCAGACACAGAGCACTGTTGGTTGTGTTAACGGCAAGATGCTCCTCACAGTTGGGAGGGCCATGCTTTGGTGCCTGTCCTGGAACTAGCTCTTGTAGACCAGGTTGGCCTCGAACTC
>LOJH01013502.1:2530-20278 GCA_001685095.1 Ellobius talpinus
GGATTTCCCCAAGGTTAAATAAATGGCATTAGGCTGATCTCCTTTCGAATGACCGAGGTGTCTTTGTGTGTTCTTTCAATCTCCAAGCCCTTGCCCGACTTGCATACAGTACAGTGGTGCGCAAACTGTACCGAGGGGGTAACACAGAATGGGGTGTTACATATAAAAAAGTGCAATATTGGAATAGTCTTGCTCATTTTCACACTGAAAAAGCCTTTGTACAAATTAAATAATAATGTTGTCACTGACTGCACTTGTTAGTAGATGAGGAGAGTTAGACTCAGGAATTCCAGGCCCTAGGTAAACTTAATGAATTACCGTGTTTGTGATGCTTGTTAGAGACAAATATAAAATCTATGTGGTAGAATTCTCTTTCAAAAAGATATGACCAAGTGAACTCAATTGAGATTCTTCCAATAGTTTAAGTCAAAACATTGCTATCATGTATAATGTTTCAAATATGATGTGATACCTTTTTTATTAACTATTATAATTAAATCAAGGTATGTTGTTCTTACCCAGAACATCTTGTATTGGAGCCTGCTTCAACAAAGTCAGGTGGAGTATTTGGAAGGGGGTGCAAGATTGAGGAAACAGAAGTTTGTAAGAAATTGAGATAGAAAACAGGATAGAGCCGGGAGGTCTGTTGGTGAATACCAAGCAGCCCCAAGTTTATTTCAGAGCCTGCTTATACACAAAAGCAGAACAAAACACAGCATAGACAGTCAGTCAGTATCTAACCACAAGCCTATTGCTGTCCTTGAGTAAACAGTTTCTTTTCCTATGTTGACGTGGGATTCCCCTCTGTATGCTGTGAATACCATTGGTTAATAAAGAATCTGCCTTGGCCTGTGATAGGGTAGAGTAGAGGTAGATGGAGAAATGAAAACTCAATGCTGGCAGAAATAAGGAGGAGTCAGGAGATGCCATGTGGCTGTCTTCGGGGACAGATGTCAGAAACTTGCCAGTAAGCTAAAGCCACATGGCGATACACAAATTAGTAGAAATGGGTTAAATTAACATGTAAGAGTGAGTTAGAAATAAGCATAAGCTAATAGGCCAAGCAGGTTAATACAGTTTCTCTGTGGTTATTTCAGGGCTGAGCAGCCAGGAACAAACAAGCAGCCCACAACAACAGGGTGTGAGTTATTTTTATTCTGTGTTATAAATTAGAAATTATACTAATTTATGCTGATGAAAATTATAGATTCTCCTCCAATACCAATGATTTCATCCCTAGGCTAGCTCTCTGATATCAAGCATATATTCTCTCTTGAGAGCACCTTGAGTCCAAATACAATGCTATAACTACCAAGATATGAGTGACACCACTGCACCCTTAGGATTATCTTTGTAAACTGGTTATCCAAGAGAAAGTAGTCAGTCCTGTATCATATAAACATAATAATTTTACAGGGAAATGTATATATGTAATAGCAATTAAAGAAAAAGATGTCAGCAGCCTTGAATTTGTGAAAAAGTATGTGGTGACACATAGGAGTGCTTGTAGAAAAGGAAAGGAAAGATGACATGATATTTTAATTTCAAAAAATAAAACAATATAAACATCAAAATTATCAAGGAACACTAAATGAGCCAAATTAGTATATTACCATGAAAAATGGAAAGTAAAGAAATCAGAAGTATAGGAAGGTCAGTACATGTTTAGATGTCCCTTTATAATTTATGTAAAATGAAGCCTTGTCATTTAAAGCACATAGAATGCATTCTGGGTGCTCGACTTTCTTCTGCCCTTTGTGAAATCACATACTTGAAGACTAGGCATGTATACATTCTTGGAGTGCCTGCTGCAAGCACTAAACCATTTGAATAGAACAGATGATATCCTACTGTGTTCCTTTGGTCCCCAAGACAGTTATAATTAAATTAATCTTGCTGCCAAAACAAATGTAGCATACTGGGTCAAAATCTTCATAAACCTTTAACAATCTGACACTAAATTAACAAATTGACTAATGTCTCTGTAGTGATGGTAACATCTGGGACAAAAAGAGGGACGATGAGATGAGATCAGCAAAGCATGTTGTTCCTTAATTGCTCCACGGACTCTCTTTCTATAGTGGATCCTCCTCCCAATCCAATTTAAATAAATCATCCAGCATATGGTTTGTACTAAATTTAGAGCATCTGCGATACTTACTGTTATGCATGCTTGCCACACAGGTGTCTGATTTTTGGAATTGTCATGTAGACAGATGGGATTTTTCCCTTTGTCTTTTTTATCGGTATTGAAGTAAAGAAGCTATTGTGGGCTACAGTTGAGACACCCCTGCTCATGTCACTTTCTTTGCATTGATGCCAAGTGAAAGTCAGAGCTTTTGCTTCTTTTCACTCAGGTTAAGTGATTTATTTTATGATCATATAACATTTTACCTGGGATAGTCAGCTTTCCAGACATAAGATAATTTCTATACTGTTTTAGACTTGTTATTAAAGCATTTATTCACACTACTGAATACAAACTACCATTATTTGTTATTTATCAAGAGATAGTTTTATAAAAGTTTGAAGTTTTTTATTTTAATTTAATATTAACTTATTTATGTGTAATTTTTCCATGCATGTATTTCTCTGCATCATGTGAGTACATGTTGTCGGGGAGGTTAAAAGTTCGTGTCAGAGGCCCGGGAACTGGAGTTATAGACAGCTGCTAGCTGCCTTGTGCATGTTTGAAATTAAACTTTGATTCTCTGAAGATGTAGCTAGTACTCTTAGCTGATGGACCATCTCCTCAGGCCCATAGGGACATTTTAATATTTTATCTTAATAACTCATCTTTAAAGTAGTTATAATTATATTTTTATGTCAGAAGTGAGGAAGCAGAGTCACCAGAAATTTACAAAAGGTAAAGCACTAATTTAGAACTAGGGAAGTGGGACTTGAATCCAATGTCTGTGATCTAAAACCAATTGTTCTAAATATAGTCTATTTCCACACTTGTAGGCAAAACCACCTTAATTCTTTATCATTTCTTGTATTCTCTGAAAATTCTTCATCAGTGACTTTGCCAACATCTGTAATTATTTTGTTGTTGATAAGTTACCACTTATTTAATCTAGCATTCTTTCAGAGTGATGCCATGCTATGCCAAAGTCACTGAACGTCAGTAACTCCATGGTTAACTTTTAACTCAGTAAGACAATTTGGCTTTCCAAAACTACTTCCTTACTTTAGAGAGCTTCTATAACAAAATCACCATAAGATAAATTTATTTCTCATAGTTTGAATTACAAATCAAAGTTTATTCATGGTAGATACTTGACTCATCATTATGCATTCTCACATAATGGACATAAATACATGAGAGAGAGAAAGAGAGAGGGAGAGAGAGAGGAAGGGAGGAAGCAAGAGGGAGAGATAGATGTAGAGATAGAGGTATATATGTATATATATAGATATATATAGAGAGAATATGAAACTGCATATTTATTTTTATATAAGGATATTAGTCTCATACTATGAATTCTAGCATCATCTCATTTAAATCTGCTGACCCCACAAATGCTCTTTCACTAGTAAGCAGGCTTTTCAACATATTGTTTATATGAGGAAATCATATACTCAGTCTTGAAGACTATGAAAGCTAGTCAGTAAGGATTATGATTAAAGTTGATATGGCTAGATTTCTCTGTGTACAGTGAGTCAAGTTTGCAGTGTCTCCATCAATAAAGTTGTTTGGTCAAGTCCGGAGAGTAACCAAAAGCAATGACAATTGTCTGTAATGTTTTGAGGTAGGTAGTATATGGGATTGCACTGACAATCAGCTTGACAAGACATTGAATTCAGGATTCTAAGCATGTCAGTCAAGCAATTTATTTCTTAGCCAAATTCCCTTTCATCCTTTCCTTGTTTGTTGTCAAATTTTAAAAGCCAGTTTTAGGGTAGTTCACTTGCATTGCATGACAACTGGAGTTATGGTTCCCTATATTACATGGAAGGGAGAACTATAGAAAGATTTCAGTCTCATACCCATTGCTATTCAGAGACAGGAGGCAGATTGAGGTTTGCTAGTCTCTTGGTCCCCTCTGTCTCCCTCTTCCTTTCTCCAGGTTATATCATAGTCTTACCAATTTTATCTTATCTCTGATCTTCTCGCTAGTAATAGAACCACATTTCTTACATGCCACATTGGGACTCCAAATGTTGAAAGCTGTGTAATACCAGGTTTTTTTTAACATAAACATCCAAACCACTATATTCTCTGTTGTGTAACTTTTTGATAGTAAAAGAAAGTCACATATTTGTTCTGCTTCATTGTGAAAGGAAGAACCGTGATGGGTTGAAGCTGGGAGTTGTGGGATGGTTGAGATTGTCTTTGGAGAGCAGTTAACCCAATTAGTGTGAGAAATAAAGTGAGTGGCCAGAGAAGACCCTTGAAATCTGGCAACTTCGGGGCTGAGGGCTGAGGAAGAAGGAATGTCGCAGATGTCGCAGAGGTATAATCTGAGCAAAGAGCACTCAAGCCACAGGAGAGATATGGAGACACAAGACACACACATGCTTCATTTAAAGAAAGGTTAGAAAACAAAACTGTGGTTAGTAATCTGAGAGACATGATATGGTGATATTTAAGGATGTGGAGCCTTCCCAGGCTTTAAGAATAAACTGCAGAAGATGGAAGAGGAAGGATCTTCCTGATTGTGGGTGATGCCCCCTAGTAGGACTGGTGGCCTGAGAGAAAGGAAGCAAAGAATGCTGGCGCTGTGCATAGAAGATCTCTGTATGAGCTGGGTGTATCTTCTGGTGCTGTCATGTTATGTGGGCATTAGACTCTAGTTCTTTGCCTTTCAACATAAACAGAGCACCAGCCCCACTTCCTGGAACATCTGTGTCTTTGGTACCTTACTTGGAATGTTGAGGTATCTGGGATCTGAGACTTAGTAGCTAACAGTTATCTAGTTTCCTATATTGTGAGGATCTTCCATTGAAATCCTCAGGCTCTAATTTAGTAATTTTCATGTAGCAAAATTCATGTAATTAATTGATTTTCTTTATCTGGAGAACTCTAAAACGTGACCATACTTTCTTACAACATGTTTTATTTAAACTCAGAATTAAAATAAATAGATTCATTTATGTGAACAAACTGATTTTTTTCAAAGCATGACTTAATCACAAATCATTTATATACCTTGGGAGTGTAATATGTTAAATATGCTGAAGGCCTCACAATCCCTTTTCAATTGTGTTCAAAGCAAGACAAAACAGAATTTGGCTTAGAAGTCTCACATTTGAAGTCTCTACTTCTATAAAATGTTATGAACGATTTTGGCACACTGCTGCAAATACATTCAACGTGGTTCTCCATGGTTATTCCATCTCTCCATTTTTTCAAACTTTTCATATATAGGTTCCTATGAAGGCTAAACATTGAAAAGCAAATGAGATATTATTATTATTTATTTACTGAGAAGCAAGCAAACAATATTTGAAGAGATGAATTGTTTATAAATGAGAATATATTATACTGATGAAGATAAAAAGCCCAATCAAAAGAGAGGTTTGTTGGCAATTAAAGGTATTCCTTTAAACTCTCTCTATAGTCTCTACCATGACCATATCTTATTGTAATCATTTCTGGAATTCCTGAAACTGGAACATCAACAATTTGACAAAAGAATAATTCTTGTCTAACTTCATGCAGTCACTAACATAATTTTTACAATACAAAATATAAATAATGATAAGAAAACATTGGATACTGATTGTTAAAGAAAAAAAGTAAAACCAGGTCAAATAGAGTGAGATATGTGAACATTGGAACCTCCATAAACAAAAAATTCAGAAGTAAAACAGAAATTGTTCTAAATAAAAATGTTTTATATAGCAAGCAAAACAACATTAAAACATTGGTTAATGAGACAAAAGAACACATAAAATTACAGAGGACTGTGATCTGCTTCTATTTTTAAACTAAGACATGTTTTGCTAGAATAGTGATCAGAAGATTTATTTGATTTTGTGATTTTATTTTTCAGTGCTCTCTTGCTAAGGCCAATTACCATCTTGAAGAGTTTAAACACCAAACACATTCTAATCTAATCAGACAGAGTTATACACTGAACTCTAAAATAACAAACACAAACTCAAGATGAATTGAGATGAATAAGCACAGAGCCACTTTGAAAAAGACCTTGCAGGATAATAACCTATTAAACCCCTGCTTACATTTCACAGAAGCAATTAATAAAGTCAACAGAGAATTGAAAGGGTTCCCTACAACATCAGAATATAAATCAAATATTGTAGTCATAAAACACTCGATAATATTTCCCTTTGTTGTTTGAGAGAGTGAGCTGCAACATGCTAAGCATCCCAAACTGGCCTCAACCTCGTAATCCTCTTGCATCTCCCTGGAAAGTGCTGGTATTATTACAGGTCTACACAATCATACTCAAGTAGCTAATATTCTTACATCAAACTCATCCTTCTATATGCAGACGGTTTTATTATTTAAACCTGAGTGAGGTAACTCAGATGCAGAGAGACAAACATGGTATGTACTCACTCATAAGTGGATACTAAGTGTAAAGTATCGATAACCAGACTACATTCCAAGATAACAAGGAGGGCCCAAAGAGGAATCTGGGGACTTCTCTGGGAAGGAGAAATAGAAAAAATGTCCTGTGTCAACTGTGGGTGGTGGGGATGCGGATGGGAACATGAGGGATCAGTTTGGACAGGTTGGGGGCCAGAATGAGGAGGAGAATAATGAAAGAGATACCTTGATTAGGTGGTGGTGAGGCATTCTGGGGTTAGGGAGAAACCAGGTTCCAGGGAAACTCAAAGGAATCCACAATGGTAACCCGAGTTAAGACTCCTAACAATAGTGGAGAGGGTGCTTAAACTGGCCATCTCCTATAATTAGATT
This sequence comes from Ellobius talpinus, assembly GCA_001685095.1. NCBI lineage: Eukaryota > Metazoa > Chordata > Mammalia > Rodentia > Cricetidae > Ellobius > Ellobius talpinus. Next base: position 9,423 of record LOJH01013502.1, read on the forward strand.
AGTAGACTACCCTAATTTTCATTAGAGAGCCTTCATCCAGTAACTGATAGAATCAGATGCAGAGAGACACAGCAGAGTACTGGGTGTTGAAAGAGGAAGGAGGGATAGTATAGCCAAGGAGGTCAAGGTTACGACTGGAGAACCCACAGAGGCAGCTGACTAGAACTCATGAGAGCTAAGGAGACTGGATGGGAAAGTCCTGGGTCCTCTACATGTGTGTTACAGTTTGTGTGCTTGGTTTGTTTGTAGGACTCCTAGAAGTGGGATTGGGACTTGTTCCTGGCACTTTAGCTGATTTTGGAGAGCCTATGCCTAGCCCAAACTTAATGCAGTGGGAGAAGTTTCTTGGTTCTGTTTAACCTTGGTGTGCCATGCTTTGTTGATGCCCATGGGAGGAGGCCTGCTTTTTTCTGAATGGAGACCAAGGAGGAGTGGACTGGGAGTGGGTAGATGGGAGGTGGGGGAAGGGAACAGGTGAAGAGAAGGGAAGCATAACTTAGGTCAGTATGTAAAATAACTGAAAACTTTAATTAAAAAATTAAATGTTAGTTTTTCCTTCTTAAGAATATTATTATTATTATTATTTAACAGTTTTTATTGATTTTTTGGGAACTTCATACCATACACTCTACTCCCACTCAATTGCCAGTCCTTCTATATCAGCCCCTCACCCTGTAGCCTTACCTCAAAAGAAATTTTAAAATACTATTAATGAAAAACAAAGCAAACAAAGAAAAAAAACATACTTAACTCCTCCACCTTTCCTGCCTCTCCAACACCTCTTCCTTCATCTTAGTGGTACTGGGGAATCATGGTTGTGTCCTAGGTCCATGTTGCTTCTGGAGTCATAGCAATCTGAGATGGCCTATGCTGCTACCAGGGCCATGGTGACCTCCAGGTCTGAGCTGCTATTGCCAAGGGCTATGTCTGAGTCTATGGTCCTACTTCACCTGGGGTCTCTGTTGGTTTCTGAGGCCTATGTTACCACAGGGGGGCATAGTAATAAGGCATGTTGAAATCCTAAGGCCATGCTATGAATATTTTTTATAAATAATTTTCTGTGAATAATTGTTTGCAACTGTAACTTTACAATTAAATACTTCATATAAACATTTGAGGAAACAATAATGATTAAAATTATGTTTGGATTTTTAGTTGATCCTGTGTCACATTGTTTGAGGGATATCAATTATATATTTTGTTTACAAGATTAGATCACAAAGGCAGGATACAAAGACATAGGGCACATACATAGTAAATGCAAATTGAGAGAACACAGAAATGATGCTACAGCAGTTCTGTGAAATCAGAAAGGTTGTAGGAGTAAAAGGCAAAATAAATCTTATAGTAGAATGTGTCCATATTTCAACTTCAAACAAAGAAACTGGATGGTTAATTGTTGAAAGTAAAGACAATCCAAATAGCAAAGAAAAGTGCAAACTCAGTTGTGGAATGAGATCTGATTCCGACACCACATCAGCAGAATTATGAGAGCAGTAAATCTCTCTTTCCTGACGTTTCAACCTTCCCCTCAATAAGAACACTCCTTTTTTATTACATTCACTCCATTTATGGACCCACTTTGCTGATAGTCTGCTCTTCTATGTCCTCACAGGGATTTTGAATTTTTGGCTGCCAGAATTAAAGGAATATTTGGAAACAAAAATAGTACCAAAGAAATAAAATCTATGACAGAGTCACTCAATATATACTTTTATTGCCACCTTATAACTTAAGCTTATCTAATATATAACAAACAAAAATAGTACAGATAACACAAATTAAAATTACAAACAATAAAATTAGTATATGCAGTTTACTATACCTATATTTTATGAAGCAATTAACATAAGTATAAATCATGTTCATGTAGATAAGAACTTAAAGTCTCAGAATATTAAAGGAAAGTTCAGAAACCTATTGGTCATGACATATATACTCTACCAATTGTGTCTCCATCCCATCTTCTTTCATGAATAAGTTATCCTAATTTCAAAATAAGCTAAATGATTTTGTTATTTGTAGTAGTTCATAAACAAAAGAAATAATTCTGCTACTGGAAATTAAAATTGGTGCTGCCACTGGAAAGGTAAATACATTTTTCTTTTTCTCACGTTTCTGGATTTAAAATTGGAAATTGGCAAAACCAAAATGGTACATACTTAGAAGTTTGATCCCTAATATGTAGTTTCCATATTGCTGGACAGTTCTATGCAAGCTACCAGAGGAAGAAAGTAATCTCCAACCACACTCGGTTATAATTTTGTGCTATAACTATAACAGGGCCAGGAAGTCATACACACTATTGCAACGGTAGCACAAACAGCCTAGAATTAACCAAATACTTTCTATTTAGATTTAAGTCTCATTCTAAGAGATGAATCCCATAACTGGTAATATTATTAAGCTAATAAACAATGATTAGACAGGGAACAAAACCAAGGGAAGAACCTACAAATATTACACTACTAATATACAAAGAGTTGAAACAACAACTAATGTCTTATAGTTAAACCCATTTATCAATGTTTCTTTCAACTCACATTTGTGAGTCTTCTATTGGATTCTATCTGTGAAGTAGATGATGGTTACCAGAGTGGCCCACAACTGGCAGAACTGCAGAGAATATGTTATTCAAATTTTTCAGCCCTAATGGAGACTGTAAACACCCCTTCCCATAGTTAAAAGATTATTGTGGAATGTAGGGACCAGAGATGATGGCCAAGAAACATCTTTGGACTCCGCAAAGCAGTTGTGTATTTGGACTTGCAGTGATTGAGAGATAATGCACAAAATCTGTTAAAACCCAAACTTGACCCAATCTCAGCATGGAAATACAATTTAGAAAATAACAATACCCCTAGTCACAGAGCTATTGTTAACGTCTCAAAGAGTCAGAAACAATTTCCTCTGAGTCTAGCCCTTGGTATGACAAAGATTCTCAAGTGGTAGATCTTATATCCACGACTATTTGGACAATAAAAACTGTCTCATAAGACTGAAAAAAAATGAGAGAGTACAAATGAGGAGGAAACAGAATAGATTGGGGACGGGCTGGGGAATGGGGGTGAATTTGATTGAGACATGTTACAAACTATCAAAGTACTAATAAAAATCCTAAAATTTTAATATCATCTACTTATTGAATGCATCTATAAAGAGGGGTCTATATTATATGCACACATTCACACACAAGCACATGCACACACCACACAACTCATGGGGGAACACTTAAACCGAATGAGCTTAATATAGTTTTATAACTCATTGCAATGTGCAATGTCCTTTTAAATTGTGGTTGAGAGACTATTTGTGATTCAAAGACTTTGAAAAAAGCTATTCTACACACATATATGCACACAGACGGTGTATAAATAAATATATACATATATTAAGGTTAGGGATTATGAAAGAGACAGAAAAAAGAAAATATCTTAAAGATTTTAAAATCAGTAAGTTTTTATGTATTCTAAATTTTATTTTAATAAATTAAAGTAGAATTGATTAATGTACCCATTATTTTCTCTTTCTTCCCCCTCCTTCTCTCTCCTTCCTTCCAACCTTCCTTCTTCTCTTCATTTCTTCCTCTCAACAATCTAGTTATTTAAAGGAAAAGATGTGCTTGTATTAAGAAGCGAGAAAAAACATTCATTCAGTCCTAAACAATGGCTTACTCATAATATTTAATGGCAGATATAGTCAAGCAGTGCAAGAAATTTCAGTCAACAAACCATGAATGGAGCTTAACTACTAGGGAGTTGGATTTTCTTTAAATGGGAAAAATTTAATGTCAGGTTTGTTTACCTGTAAATTACATTAAATGATTCTCTTGTGAAGAGGACCATGGAAATTAATACATTCCATATTATAAAATAAATTTTTCTAAAATGTTAAAGCATTTTATTACAAATAATTATAGGTATTATAAAATATTCAAAAGAAGGTATTTATCTCAAATTGAACTGAATTATACTAATTCCTATATAAATAAAAATTTTGAGAAACTTTTGGAATAAATGGTAAAGTTTACTAATGCATTGCTAACCTTTGAGGGTTCTTTTTCGTGTTGCTTCTGTTTAAAGAGAAATATAATAAAATTTAAAAGTCAGTTTTAGGTAATGAAAATTGAAGTTTGCAATATTTTTGCTAATTTTATGTATTTTATTGTCTATTGCTCTATTTTTTACAGTAAATACTATGTTTATTAGAATGTAAATGATGAGGAAGTAACCACAAAAGAGTTCACTCCAAGACTTTTTCTCATGTAAGCACAGGTCTCTTCATTGTCCCATGCCACACCTATATACATCTCCATAATTCTCTGAGTTCCATGATTCTTTTCAAAGGAAGCTTATTACAAAGACTTATACTGAAAAATACCAAAGGACACATCAAATATAGAAAAGATCTTAGTAAACTGTGGGCTGGGGTTTTGGGGATGGAGGAGTGGGAATTAGAGGGAACACTGTGTGCTGGAGGCAGGTTGGAGGCAGGAAAAAGAAGGACACTAACAAAAGAGACTTCTTGATGAGGGGCATTTTGGGGTTAGAGAGAAACCTGGTGCCAGGTAAGCCCATGGAACACACAGGGTGACCCTAATACTCGTAGCAATAGTGAAAAGGGTGCCTGAACTGGCTTTCTACTGCAAGAAGATTTGTGACTTCTCTAATTGTCATCATAGATACTCTATCCAGCAGAGGCAGAAATCCATAGATATGCACTGCACTGAGTTCCAAGAGTCTGATGAAAGAAAGGAGGAGAGATTTAACCAGCCAGAAGTGTAATGATGGGGGAACTCACAACAGAGACAGCTGATCTAAGTTTGAAGGAGCTCGTGGACTTTGAACCAATAGTCAGGAAGCCTGCATGGGACTGACCTAGGCCCTCTGCAGGTCTGTGACAATCATGTAGATTTGTCTCTTAATAAGGCTTCTAAGAGTGAGAACAGGACCCCTCCGTGGTGCTTAGCTGGCTTTTGGTAACCTGTTCTCCATACTGGACTTCCTCGACATAAGGGGAGAAGCTTGGTCCTGCCTCAAATTGATGGGTGATGTTTTGTGCAAGTCCTTGGGAGTCTTGCTTTTTTCTGAGTGGAGTGGAAGGAGGAGTGGGGAGAGGGGTAGATGGGAAAGAGGAGGGGATGGTAGGAGTGGAGGGAGGGGAAACTGGTTGTTGTGTAAAAAAATGAAAAAATGTTATTTAAGTAAAAAAGGAAAATTTAAAAAAGAATATAAACTACAATCTCTAGATATCCAATATTTACAATAATAAGAGACAGCATGAATGCTTGAAATACTGAACATTTACTATGTAAAACAAAACAAAGTTTCTGCACCTGATAAGCCTCTGCCGATGCAGCAATCCAATTCAGACCAAACCAAACTGAGTTAGAAAAGGCCCAGGTTTAATGGATAAAATGCTTCCTGATGATTTTCCACACCCCCCCAGAAAGAAGACAGGGAAGAGATATAAAAAAAGAAAATGTGTCTGTTTCTGGGTGGGGGGTGGCAGTTTAAGTACCGTATGGAAGTGGTCTTGAGGGTCTTGAGCATTTCTGTGGAGGGGTCATCATTTTGCAGACTTTCTGAGATGAGGTAGAGTTTGGAAAGAGATGGGGGAGGGCACTTGGGGTAGAGCTTCCACCAGAACATCATAGCCCATACCCATTTTGACCTCTGGAAAGAAAGTGGCTCCCTCACTACCTAGGGCATATCCATAGTTAATGGACCCCTTATAGTCAATTTTTGAAGACACTCCAGCTACCTGAAGAAGTAGCCATAATTCACTGCTGGGACACCAGTCGTCCAAGGACCTAGTGGCCTACTATAATGCAATAGCTGACTCAGTAGCCCAAAGATTCCAGTTCCTCTGGATCAATAGAGCATATTTTGTTCTTGACACTTTCCTATCAGCCCTGTTATCAATCAGAAGAGAGGAACAAACTTTTGATAAAAGGGGCCATGCAAACAAAGGATGGATGAGTCTACTTAAATAACTACCTCATCCTTCCTCAAGAACATGCATTGTCTATGATCTCAGACATCTTCCAGGCCTTATACATAAGCCCCAACAGTTTGTACTATTTCTTAGAGCCCCTCTTCGATCCTACCCATTTTTGAGCTCATATTTTACAGATTCATGCCACCTGTCAAAACTGTGCCAAGGCCAACCCACATGAGGCCCTCCAGATAGGACAGCCTCTGCACCAGCTTCATGGACATCAATCAGGCAAGGATTGGCAGGTTGAGTTCACTCACATGACTCATATAGAGCTCCATTATCCCCCAACTCTTGATGGCAGTTTTACAGGATACATAGAAGCATTTTCCACCTCCAGGGAAATGGCTGATGTGATGGCTCAGGTACTCCTGGAGCACACCATCCCTTGGTTTGGCATGCAACAGATCATCCAAATGAACAACGGGCCAGACTACACTTCCAGGGTCGTGGAGCTCATATTGGAAGCTCTCCACATTTCCTGGAAGCTCCACATCCCCTATATGTCCACAGTCCTCTGGAAAGGTTGAGAGGGCCAAGGAACTCATCAAGCAACAGCTACTCAATCTCTTCATTGAACTCAGTTATCTCCCTGGCCCCACACAAAGGAATCCAACTGCCCCTGAGCCTGCCCTGCTCTTCCTGTGGAACTCAAACAGCTAGTTCCTAAGTCTGCTCAGCCCCAGTGGACTCAATGATCCTCACCAACCTTTGACTGCCAAACTCCTAGGATATTCATCCTGCCAGCTTGCCTTTTCTGCTTCCTCAAGAAAGAAATGCCTGAGGTCTCCAGGATGGAAGTTAACTGGATGCTTCTCCATCCACACCTCCTGCTTAGTGTGAGCCTACCAATTTCTTCCCCTCCCCACATTGTTCCATGTTTTCAGGAAGCAGCCAGACATGAACCAGTGTTCATATACCCAAAGTGACAGGGATGTTCTGGTGGAAGTTTCACTCTAGCCCTTGACATCTATGTACCCAAAGGGTCTGGAATGTTCTGGTAGAAGCTCCACTCCATCTCTCTGCAAACACTGCCACATCTTAAAAAGCCTGTCAAATGATGACTGCTACAATATGCTGACCTGGAGTGTCACCTGAGTACCCTGTCTCTTTAAGAGACAAGCCCCTTCCTAATCCCAAACACCTCTTATGCAGGCAGAGGAAAGTAGATCTCCCAGCTCCTTCCCAGTCTGCTCTCTCTTTTTCCCTCTCTCTTCTGAAGTGGTAACTACTGCCTCTCTCCTTCCTCCCTCTCTCCTTCCCTCCCTCTCTCTTTCCCTCCCTTTCTCTCTCTCCCCTCCCTCCCTCTCTGCCTCTCTGTCTCCTCCCCCCTTGCCCTTCACCCCTCCCCTTTCCCTTCTATAACCCGCTAAATTTACTCTATGCCCAAACTCTTTCTGCATAGTGTATCTGTCTGTCTTTCACCTGCTATGTTCCCCCATCTGCCAAGGGGACCCACCACTACCCTCATGGGACCTGTCCCCCACTACCTGTTTATAAATGATAACATTAATGCTGTGAACTCAGCAGGCTATCCCTTGCAGCTGAGAACTTCTAGGAATCCCATAGTCTTCTATGGTCTCTTTTTCAACTTAAAATTTCTGGAATACTACACCCAACATGAAGCGGTAGGTTCCTCCCACACATCCGGCCATGACTCCATGAGTATGCAATCTCTCAGCAGTGGTTCCCCTGCATAAAATGCCCCAGTACTAGTCAACCTCTTTCCCATTAGGCTTAAAGCCCCTTGCTCAGGTCTCTGACTCCACATAATGATGTAGGGGTTTGGTTTGTGCTCACCCATTCTCATGGACCCTGGACTTTGAATGGCAACCCAAAGTTCAGCTTGAACGATGGACCTTGCAGACAGGACACTGGAGCTTGGTCTCTGGATCTTTTCACCTTACTCATAGAGACTGTGCCAAGCTACCCTCAGATATCAAGCTACATAGCTGTCTATCATCAGTTTACATTCTGCCAGTGATTGTTAGTTGAAAATGCAGTCTACTTTCTTTATGTTTTTCTATCTACTTTTTATTCCAGGCTTGTAATTACACCCATGCTAACCTGTCCCTTGGCTGCCAGGCCCCCGCTCCATCTTGTGGACTTGGGTCAGGCTCCCAGCTTGGTGGTATAATGGGCACTCTGTCCTGCCAGCTCCCCCACCAGACCTTCTACCAGCCCACTTCCCAACTTTCCATCAGTCTGCTGGGACAATTGATAAGACTGTACCCTTTTGGTCTAGTGCCTCTAGCGCAACTGCTCTTTCTTGGGTTCTCCTCTAGCACTGGTAAGACTGTTCCCTTTTGGTCTAGTGCCTCTAGTGCAACTTTCTCGAGTTCTCCTCTAGCACTGCACTCACTGAGCAGTGCATTTGTTTTCTGGGCCTAGGGCCCCTCTGATCTAAGAATCCTTTTCAGGATTCTGTTCCCTTCCATCCTACTGCCTCTCAGGCAACTGTCCTTTCTTGGCCCCTGTTACCTTATCAATAATTGGATAATGGCCTAAGCCGGTTGTTTGTTTTTTTTGCCTCACCTGTGGGAAACAGGCTGACATTTCTAACTTCTGCCAGCAAACAGCTAAATTTAAAGAGTTACACCAAATGGACAACCATAGTTGCCACCATTTTCTTTTAACTTAAAGTGAGGATGTAGTATGAGGTTGCTTGTTTGTTTTCCGGCCTCCAGGCATAGGCAAAATAACCACACAGAAGCCGTATTAATTAAATCAGTGCTTGGCCTATTAGTTCTAGCTTCTTATTGGCCAGTTCTTGCATAATAATTTAATCCATTTCTATTAATCTGTGTATCACCACATGGTTGTGGTTTACCGGCAAGGTTTCATCCAGTGTCTGTCTCTGGTGGGGCTACATGGTGTCTCTTTGACTCCAGGTCTTCTTTCTGCCAGCATTCAGTTTAGTGTATCCCCGCCGAAGCCTATCTAAGTTCTGCCTTGCTATAGGCCAAAGCAGTTTCTTTATTCATTAACAATAAAAGCAACACATAGACGGAAGGATCTCCCACACTAGGAGGAGCCAGAGATTCTGCCCCTAGTCAAAGAGTGTTGGCAACAGATTCTTCACACAAGGTCCTGCCCCTAGCCAGCTTCCCACAGCTCACTTTTCATTTAACTTTAAATGGAACTTAAATTCAACTGTGAGCCAATATATGTGTATTGACTGTTAAATGCTTTAAGTTCATTATATCTCATTCCAGACTAAGAAAGCAATAAGTCTCATAATGGTATATACTTTTAAGTTTCTTACAAAACTACTCCATATGTAATCCAACCCTGCTTTAAAATAATATTAAGCTTTTCTCCACTATTTTCAGTTCTATCAATAAGCTTCTATTGCAAAGATTTTTCTTCTTTGTTTTTTGTAAGTATAAATCTTACCTGTTAAGTTGAGATCCAGTATAGTCGAGTTTGGACCCAGCTTTCCAGGAAGATCCTATACTTATATAGGATATTATAACTCATCTATGCCCAGTAAACAGCCCTCAACTTTTCAGAGATCTGGGGAATATGACATTTAAATGTTTAATTATTAAAAGAATTTTCATAACAAAGAGACAAGTTGGCTTCTAGTATCATCACTCTAGTTCCTCTAAAGAAGACAGAAGACAAGAGGGCACAGAACAATGTCCATCCACAATTTGCTTCATCAAGTGAAAATGCTTACCACTGGGCAAAACTGCCTTTCATCTAAATTGAAAATCTCCAAACATGGACAGAACCACTGGAACTGATAGCCTAACTATTCAGGTCAAGGTAGGCTTGTCTTTCTACAGATTTCTTAGCCTACAGGATCTTCTGAAGACTGATAAGCTCTGTGCTAAACAGAAAAAGGCAAATATGACCCTCAACAATCATGGAGGACCCTGAGGAGTGGCTCTAGGTAGCCAACCAAGTAAGTTCTCTGTCATTTTTAATCAATAACTCTAGTAAAATTTTATCTTTCTCAAAGATCTCTGATGCAATTTGACAGTTGAGAGGTTTTGTCAGTTTAAAAGGACAACCTCACCAAACAAATTTCAGTACAACTTCTTTCTTAATAAAAGGTGTTTTAACATATATAAATGCAAGTTATTAAAATGTATAAAAGCAAGTTATGGTATGAGGACAAATACAAGTCATCTAATTTCTCTCTCATGCTGCCTTTATAATCTTAAAGATTTTTTTCATTGTGCAAAATCATCTGTCACAGTTATTATGACATAAATATGCTGCTGTTTATATAATGTATATGTTTAAAACTTATGTTTCCACAAACTTAACGAATTCTTGTGAGCTCCATATTAGCTCCAATTGAAGGATCCATATTAAACAGGTCAGATACACCCCTCTCAATTTTCTGGTCCTATTTTTTTTTGTCTTCCTAAAGTTAAATTTGTTCTTTGTTCTGCCAACACCTTGCCAGGTTCAAGAGTCACCAGAGTTCCACACCACAAACCCTGGACAGGAGTAAAGTGATGAGTTTCCCAGGATGTGACCAGTACCCAGCTTTCTCAGGTTGCCCCCAAGATGATGCCCACAAATAAGCAGGAAGAAGTCTTGAGAATCCTCCGTCCCAGTACCCTCAACCTGCTGTGCTTAACTTCCAGCCTTTTTATTATAAGACAAAGATGGGACTGGTCTAATCTGCTAGCCTGCTCTGTCACCTGGGTATCCTGCCCCTATAAGAGATAAGCGCTGCTCATTCCCAATCCGCCCTTCTGCCAAGGCAAGTGGATCTCCTTTATCTTCTCCATCCTGCTTTCTCTTCCTGTCCCTCTTCTGAAGTGATAACTACTTCCTTTCTCCCCTGCTCTCTCTCTCCTCTCTCTCTCTCTCTCTCTCTCTCTCTCTCTCTCTCTCTC
>LOJH01013503.1:1651-24774 GCA_001685095.1 Ellobius talpinus
AGATAGATAGATAGATAGATAGATAGATAGATAGATAGATAGATGATAGATACTCCAAATCCTCTACACCACACTGAGGCAGAAATGTGCTAGCTCCCACACTTCGAGTACCACCTTCCAAAACGGTCACGCACTTGCTACCCAAAGTCACCATATGCACAGGATACCAGCACACAGCTGCTGAGCAGAGCACATGTTAGCAGATGAAGGCATGGCAACGCTTTAAATGTCACAAAAACTGTCCTGCTAAATTTCCTCTATACTGGAGCTTTAGATCTTAACCCTACCCCTCCTTAGCTCTGTGGTACTCCTTTGATAAGGAGTATCACAGACACATGCATAGAAACATGTCACATATGCCCAAAGACCAAGATCTTTTAAGTTAGGGTACAATCAAGGTCATGTGCTTATGGTGAAGCATAACACAAGATTATTCTTAGACTTTCCTTCTTGTCTACTGCCAACATCCTAGTTTTAGGACAAGTTAAAAGATTCCAAAATATAACAGACCATAATATGAAACACACACACACACACGCACACACACACACGCACACGCACGCACGCGCGCGCACATGCACGCCCACATGCACATCTTACCATGCTGTCAGGTCCCACTTAGCCCAGTGACATTTCATGGTCATGACTCTTGGTGGCTTAGGCCATTCTGTCAGCAGTCCTTTGCTCAGGATGGGGATGTGTTTTCTTTCTCAGTGCTGAGCACAGCGTGTGTGGACTGACACACAGAGAGTGTCCTGCTCTAGGCAGAGTCTCTGCAGTAAAATATGTGAACTTTAGGTTTAACACCCTTGGATACCCAAGACCCTCAGCACTCCAGAGCTCCCTGTGGCCAACAGTGGAGAAAGATTTCACCCACACTGACCTCAAGTTCCTCGGCTGCTACACAAGCTTCAGGTTCTGAAGCGCAGGGCAGCCCCACAAACGCTGCGTCCCTAGCAGCCAGCAACAAACGGACTCTGGGTGAGCACTAACTGATTAATTAAAGCTGAGCACAGAACACGCTAAGCTAGAAACTGTGAAATCGGGAAAGCTTAACTAGATGCTGGACTCAGACATGGACACGGCAGATGTCATGGGAGAATAGGGTAATTACTTCTCGCTGCTCAAGCATGCTCCTTATTTGGTTACAATTTAAGCACACAATGCAAAGTGGCCTGATGATGTGCAGAATTAGCATATCTAAGAAAAGAGGGTGTGGGGACGTATCCGTTGGGGGTCAGCAACAGTATGGTTTTAAAATTCGTCATTAATTTTGTGGTCACTTTTTAAAAAATTTAAGTAAAGCACAGAATCAATTAATTTTATTTTAGTGAAGTAAAATATTGGTTATATCTAATATGTTTTATGTTCATTTCAGTCTTCTACATATTCCACTCAAAATATCTAAAAGGTAACAACTGTCTTGCTTTTTTGAGCTATTGTGAATGAAGTTGATTTACAGACATGAGATAAAGATTAAGAAAGTCTTTTCAATGTAAGATGTCTCTAAAGAAAAAAAAATCCTAGAAGCGTTCCTGGTGTGGCCAGCCATTTGGAGGGCACACACTGTCTGCCAAACTATATCTCTGTATGCATGGAGTCCAAAATGCAAAAAGAACAGTGTCAATGAGATGGCCCTATGCCTTGCCATCTTGCTGTTTGTGGTCACGCTGGTCCGAGAGGTCGGAGAAGCAGAGTCATGGGAAGGTGTCAGTCACATCTTGGGGATGTGAGAGCAGACAGGCATCATCCTCTGTGAGGCCCTGAAACCCACACACTGACTGATGTGCATGACCTATGGCCACCAGGACCAGCTCACAGCTGCCTGGCTTTTCCACACCAGTTTGTGTGAGGTAAAGATAAAAATGTTAAACACATAAGGAACCCAAATGGCCTCTGGTGGCACAACTGACACAAAGTCAGCCAATGCTGACCCAACTGACATGCCCACAGTGACCTGGCTGATCTGACTGACCTAAGGCAGTTCCAACTCTCTCAATATGGCCATGATTAGACAGTTATGGCTTCAGATGATCCAGAGTTGCCTGACCTGCCTGTGTTTTCTGCAGGATTGTCACTGCCACTACCCACCTCACCAAGGCACTTCCTAGTCCTTGTTCCCAGAGGCCTCACCATGAGAAGCTGCATGCCATGCCCCTGCCCTGTATGAGCTCTGCAGCTGCTCCCTCTGAACACTCACCTATTCCCTGCTTACACCTGTTGCAAGGAGGCCGCTTGTTGGTTCCCGGCTGCTCAGCCTCAAAATAATCACACAGAAACGATATTGTTTAAAACACTGCTGTTCTATTAGCTCTAGCTTCTTATTGGCTAATGCTTACATATTAATTTAACCTGTTTACAGTAATCTGTGTATCGCCACATGGCTGTGGCTTACCAGGTAAAGTTCCCAGCGTCTGTCTCCAGCAGGGCTACATGGCTTCTTTCTGACTCCACCTCCTTTTCCCCAACATTCAGTTTAGTTTTCCCTGCCTAACTGCATTCTGCCCTGCTCTGCTATAGACTCAGAGCAGTTTCTTTATTCACCAATGGGATTCACAGAACACAGAGGGAATCCCACATCACCTCCCCTTTTCTGTTTAAATAAAAAGGAAGGTTTTAACTTTATCATAGTAAAATTACATATAACAAAACAGTTATCAAGCAAGAATAATAGTTACAATATTTATATATACTTTATCTTTTATCATAATTAACAAAAACTATAATTATAACTATAAATTCTTCAACTCCATCAAAGACTCCAGAAGGANNNGTTCTTCTGTAACATTGGGGCATCCATCTTTAGCCTACAGGCCCATAGTATCTGGCATACTTTTCCAGGAAGCAGGAAATCTGAAAGACTGTTTTGCCTTTATTGGCAGTTTGTTCTTCTGTGTCCTGCAAAACATCTGATAGACTCTTTCATGGAGCAGGAACCCTGAAGAAAGGTCTCACCTTTAGGCAAGTTCAGCAGTCATTTCTCTGTGGGTCTTGCACATCCAGTTCATCAAGCAGTCCAGGCAAAAGCAGTTTCTTGCCCAAATGGCCAACCAACTCCATAAGGAGACTCTTCCATGCCCATCTTCCTCTTGAAGTAGCTGGTGCTGCCAGGAGCAGACGTGTTCCATTGTCACAAAAAAAGAGAACATACAGAGGGAAACCCCACATCATACACTGAGGCTGGAGTGAGGCTAGATTAGGACCTTACCACACCGACCTGTAAGAGCTCAGGTAAAACAAGACATTTGTTGACAGGGCTAGAATCTGCACAGTCATTCTTAGCCCTTTCCTGACACATCAATCACTCAATGGCACAAAACCCTGTGCATGTGGATTTTCCTACATATACACACACTCCTAACAAACTTTAACTCATAAATGAGGCACCAAGAGATTAATGAGAACTTATGAAAACAGAGTAGTGAAAATAATGTTATAATCCCACGACAATTTAATAGGTATTCTTATGATTTGGGGCCATTAAATAACTAAGGGTTACCTGAACTCAAGCATCGTGATCCATCACAGCTCACAGAAACTGGACTTACTCAGGGAGCAGCCAACAGACAGTGCATTTTGGACAGATACTCTAGGCAGGGTGCAGAGGGTAATGACTATTCCACTACTCAGTCTAAAACAAAAGAATTGTTTATTTCTGGAATTTTCTTCATCCAATAATTACAGAGTAGTTAACACAGGCAACTGAAGCCAAAAAAGCAAAACTTCAGATACTGTGGTGTCATCATTTTACAGATAGCTCCTCACTGCTCAGCCTGTGAGAAACTAATCTGAGTTATCTGTGAGGATTAACCTTAGTTTCTACCTGTAGTGATGAATCTTACAAACCACATGTGCAGGGAGATCAGAAGCCTTGGCTGTGTGCGGGTCCTCAAGCTGCTGGGTCTGCAGCCATCTTCAGCAACCGGAGACTCACGGTGAATAAGTTCACAGGAGAGCTGGAGCCCAGTGGCATGGTCTTTTCAAAGCATAATCGCAGAACCAGGAAAAGACCCCATTGAGGATTAGGAAGGACACTGGAGCCCCGCACTAGAGCCCCACACTTATTAGGTACAGAAAGTGAGAAATGCCTGTCTAGCCCAGCGGTTGGACTTTCTCCTTCACAGAACTGGCATGAAGATGCAGGGATAGCCTCTGTGAGGGTGAGACTGAGTGGGGATTTCCCTTCTGGGAATTCAGGCTCATAACGAGCACACTAGGGCACCACGGTTCTCCTGGAGCATGAGCAATGAGAGGAGACAGAGAGATCAGCAGTGTGGGGTCTGGGGAGCTGGTCACAGAGTACAGTCCCTGCAGACAGAACAGCTGACAGACTAGGACCTGTCCCACTGGGGCCTCACCGTGGTGTCAGGAAGTGTCTTGTGCTATGTGCACTGTGTCACAGAGGCACCTACGGTCAGCAGGTTCCAGAAACATTTTCATCATTGTTGGAAATCCCCGCAATGGATAGGCCTAGAAGGAGGCAAGACAGGCGTTTAAGCTAGCGAGGGGCAGAAAGCAGGTAGGGAACTTGAGTGTCAGTAGAGCAAGGATGACCATAAGGGAAAAAACACTGGTTTTTAAAAAAATGCCCAGTATATCATAGACCAATTACAAAGGAAAGAGAAGGCATGTGGTTCTCCTTACACAGTGGCCTCTACCTGAAGAGCCCAAAAAATAGGTCCAAGACCCTTTCTTTTCCAAGCCTGTCTGTACCTGAGCCCAGCAGGAACCACATGAGTTCTGGATGCTCCTATCTGTGAAAACAGCAGGCAAGAGGAAGGACCTGGCACAGCATACAGCATGGCTGGGACAGGGAAAGCTGCTTCAGTCTCTAGATTCTCCCAGGCCACCAATCAAGGACTCCTATCTCAGTGCTTATCCTGCACTGACCAAAGGAAAGCCCCACACACTCAACTAGGGATGTTTGCGACCAACAGGTCTTCAAGACCACCTGGAATTAATTTCTAAAGGAGAAAACGGAAGTGAAGGGCAGAAGTCAGCAGCAATTCTCCTTTTGAAACTTCGCATTGTGCTCTGAGGGGAACGTTGAGGAACAATGTCACAGCGACGCTGCAGACACCGTTAGTCCCAGCAACTTGCATTTGACACATGCCAGCTCTGTGTCACCCTGAGGAATAACCAAAACAGCTGACTCAAAAACAGTCAAGGTTCCTGCAGCCCATGTTTTTAGAGGTCCAAAGCCAACTGGGACTAGCATGTCACTAAAACAGGACTTTTGATAGATTAACTTTTTAAAAGCAAAACAAGTTTAGATTTTAATCAGACCGAAGTCTAACTGTACAGAATTACCTGTTTATTTCGACTGTCTCCTACTTGAATCCTGGAGTAAATGAGAGCAGGTCTGAAGTTAAAATACTTGTCATTTTGTATTGTAGCATCTTTCCTGCTTGCAGAATAGTCCTTTCATTATAATCCTATGGAGTATTTTTAAAATAATAAATATATTCCACCTCTACATGACAAAAGAACAAAAAAGCCAAGGACTGACTGACTGTATCAGACGAAGACGGCTATGGTAACAGTTAATGGTGGAGTCAGTGTTTATGTCTAAGTCAGGAAGCAGAGGCAGAGGACTGGCCAAGGTCCCACCAATCCCACCAATCTCTTCAAGGCTGTGTCCTTAATGGCCTAAGGACTTTCTGCCAGGCCCATCTCCCAAAGGTTCACAGCCTCCCAACGGTACCAGTGTGCACATAAAAGCTCTAGTCCCAGTGGATACTATGGAGATATCCCAGCCACAAAGTAACAAATATAATCTAAACCATTGCAACTTCATTAGCAGAGCACACTGAGGGTTGCCAGTGCTCCCACTGCTGTGTCTGTACTGTGTGTGTCTATATGCATACATACTTTAAAAAGTTTGTGATCAACCACTTAAGGAGTATTTTGAGACGCTTGATGAAATGAGCAAGTGTTCTGCTCGCTGACAGTAACCACCACACAAAAGCAGAGATACATTCCTGTTTCTTTTGATACAATACCATGCCTGGGAGATACAAGTGTGCTTTCTCTCCTCAGATGCACAGAGAAAAGACTGCAAAAACATAAACACTTAACCAGCTTGGGGAAAAACTACTTCAATCACAGGCGTCTAGGCAGGTATTTTGAAAGGATACTGGTTATTCCTATAACTTAGATAATAATCTAAAAAGTGGCTTCCCTCTTTCTTTGCAAACACCAGGGTAATGTGTGCAAGGAGAAGCATGTCTAAGACTGATGACATGTGCTCAATTTGCACACAGACAAGATAAAATGAAGGGGCTAAGCCTGCCCTCATTTACAATGCAAATTCCTAGAGGAACAACTACTAACCTTGAATGGGAGTCTAGCTCATGGATTTGTCCCCCACTAACATGGGGTATTATACCCCTCCACCCACTTCCATGATGTGCTGTTCTAGCTGAAAGAGAGTGGATCCCACGTGAAAGGTGTGAGGCTAAGGCCTTCACAGGAGCAACTTCTGTTCCTCTGTCCACGCTAAAACATCATTAAGGTCTGTTCTAGGGCATGAACCTTGAAACACAATCTAATTCCCTACTATATAGAACCTCCTTCAAAACGTGGAACTTGTTCCCCAGGTCCCAGGGGGATCTGGTGTTGATTCACAAGTAGCCCCACGCCACCCATTAAACTTCCTTGGGTGTGAGCAGAGCGCCTGTCCAGCTCACATTCTGAGCAGACTCATTCACAGGAGCAAATCCATCCCACAGGAGAGGGGAAGAAAGAGATGTGTGAGGAAGCATGGAGCAGGCACCTTGAGTGAGAAATTACCAAGCCAGACGCATGACTGCAGGACAATCTTAATTAGTTCCACCACCTGCCCAGGAGACAGAGGCTGAGGCCAGGGCTGTGAGTCTCACCCTGGCTGCCCTGCAGCCACATCCCTCATCCTGCTGTGAAAATGATGAGTGGAGTCTTCAAGGCTGAGGAATCCATGACACTGCCCCCCTTGCCCAAGGTCTCACTCTCATGGGACAGTGGAGCAAGGCAAAATGGCTGGAGTTTAGAGTTTAGATCCAGGCTGTGTGTGCATGCACGCGAGCGCACACACATGCACACACACCTTTAACAGGGCTGATTTCCCACTAACTAGTGAATGCCATATTGAGAACAACCAAAGGGACAGAGGAGTCCAAAAGCAGATGCCCCATTGCATCTGAGATCTGTAAATCATACTTTACACATGCTCTCTCCTGTGCAGACTGATCTCTGAAAGCACACTACAGCACAAAAGGAAAGTGTGACTCCATACATACGTTTTTGCATACTTCCCTTTTAAAGAAAATAAATTTCTCTTTAAAGGAGTTTCCTCATCCTTAAGTACAGTCACAATTATGTTCAAAACCATCACAGAACTGATAGCATGTTCACTACTCACAGCTCTACATGAGTACCTTGAACATGAACTATAATAGCATTGAGCACACAAGAAGCTGAAATATTTAACTTCTTAATAACATCTATGAGAATTTAATTTTCAAATGACCTTTTTTTGACTTAGCAATTGTTCTAAGTAATAACGACTGACATTTATTACTATAATCAAAATGATAATTTTTAAAATACGTCCCGATTTCAAAAATAAATTACGCCCAAATGGCAAGATATATCAGGATCTTGCCTTATTAATTAATTTTGATGAAAAGATGGAGAATACTGGAAATCTGTTTCTAGCTGGTTGCGTCTGTGTCTTCCAGCCTCTAGCCTATCACAGCGAGGAGTGCATCGGGGCACACGTGGCAGGTACCCCTCACAGCCATGCCAGTGCCTCTCCACTAACCAAACACTGTGGAATGGGCACTTCTCTCCCCATTGTAGATGTTTTCTCCTTTTTTCTTATATTAAAAATAGACCTTTTTTGCCATGCAGTATATTCTGATTGCAGTTTCCCTTCCTGGAACTCCTCCCCATTCCTCCCCCTCTCATCTTGATCCACACTCTTCCTGTCTCTCTTTAGAAAACACACAGGCATTGAAGGAATAATTACAAAATCAAATAAAAACAAGTCAGAACAGGACAAAACAAACAAAAAGAGGAAAAAGAGCCAAAGAAAAAGCCTGAGAAACACATATGGATAGAGACATACCCATTTGAACACACAGGGATCTCATCAACATATATAATACAGATACAAAGGACCTTCAAGGTTAAAAGAAAATGCTCTGACACAGTATGATGAGACAAAGACCTTCTCCAGGTCTGTTGAGCTCATTTTGTGTTGGCCATCTAGATGGGCACACCTTAAAAGTAGTTAGTCTCCCCCAGTGAGACTCCCTTGAAGAAAACCATTTTTTTCATTTGCAGGGAGATATTAACTGGAGACCGTGTCTGGGTTAGGGACGGGACATGTGTCCACTTCTCTTAGCTCTAGGACCCCATCTGGTGCAGGCTCTGTGCGATCCTATGTGCTAAGTCCTGCTGTGTTTAGAAGGCCTTGTTTCCTTGGTGCCCTCCATCCCCTCTGACTCAGACACTCTCTTCACCTCCTCTCCCAAGGTGAAGGATTTCATGGAGACACCCCATATGACTGAGTGTCCTGAGATCTCTCGTCCTCTATACATTGTCTGCCTCTGGCTCTCCGTATTAGGTCCCATCTGCTGCAGGAGGAAGCCTCTCCAATGACAGCTGAGAAAGGCACTGATCTATGAATATAGCAGAAGGTCGTTAGGAGTCATTTTATTGCTATGCTTTTTATCTTTCTGGAACAGTAGTATTTGGTTTTCCCCCTAGGTCCCTGGGCTATCTAGTCTCAGGTCCTTGGTCACCCAAGTAGTGTCAGGTATGGGTTTCATCTTGTGGACTGGGTCATAAGTCAAATCAGTTATTGGTTGGTTATTCCCACAAGTTTTGTACCACCATTGCCCTAGCGTATCTTGCAGGTGGTTTGCCATTGTAGATAAACGGTTTCTAGCTGGCTTGCTGTTTCACATCTCTTTGTTGATAATGTGGAGAGTGTCTTCCTATATCAAAGATGCCAAAACGTAAGAGTGAAGGCTCTGTGTAGGCACCAGCTCGACATCTCCACGTCCAGTAAATTGCATTGTCTTCAGCACTGGGGCCTTGATCTCTCAGTTTGTGAAGGGCAACCTATAATCTTGGCAACAGCCTGGGTTGTTTGGGGACTTCCATGGGACCCATTTGTCTAAAGATTCAATTATATGTAACCCAATCCCAGTACTGGGAGCTTCATTTGGTGTCAAGAGATGGCCAGCTGGGACTCTATCTCTCCCATTATTTGGCAATTTCATTAAGGTCACCTTCATGTATGTATATATTTAGGACACTTCTACTGTATTAGACTTCCATAGTGCCCCTCAAACTGCCCTTAATTTTCACTGTCACCGCCTGCATTCCCTCCCTCATCCCTCTCTCCCTTTCTCTCTGCAGGCTTGGCCCTCCTCCCCCAATCCTCCATACTCATATATAACTATCTATTCCATTTTCTTTTCCTAGGAAGATCTATCTGTCCCCTCTAGTCTCTTACTCTGTGCCTAACCTCTGTGGTTCTGTGGATCACAGCTTGATTATCATTGACCTAATTTTACCCTACTCAGGATGGCTTTTACCTGCAGATTTCACTTTTTAAGAGTTGAGTAACACTCCACTGTGTAAAGAGACTACATTTTCTTTATCCATTCTTCTGTTGGAGGACATCTAGGTTGTTTCTAATTTCTGGGTATTATCAATTCAGCAGTGATGAACATGGTTGAACAGGTGCCCCTGTGGTGGGATGAAGCATTCTTTGGATATATGTCCGAGAGTGGTACAGTAGAGCTTGAGGTAAATCTGATTTTCATAGTAACTGGACAGGTCTGCCCTCCCGCCAGCAATGGATGAGTGTCCCTCTTAATCCACATCTTTGCCAGCATGAACTGTCACTTGTTTCATTGATCTTAGCCATTCTGATGGGTGTAAGACGAAATCTCAAAGTAGTTTTAATTTGCATTTCCCTGATGATAAAGGATACTGGATATTCCTTTAAGTGTTTCTCAGCCATTTGTGTTTCCTTCATTGAGAATTCTCTGTTTAGATCTGTACCCCATTTTTAAGTTGGGTTACTTGTTCTCTTGATATCTAGTGTTTTATTTTTGTGCTTTATATATTTTGGATATTAGCTCTCTGTTAGATGTATAGTTGGTAAAAAATCTTTTCCCATTCTGTAGGCTGCCGCTTTGTCCTAATGGCCACGCATGGTGTCCTTTGCCACGCAGAAGCTTTTCAGTGCCATGAGGTCTCCTTTATTAACTGTTGTTGCCCTTAGTGCCTGTCCCAGTATTTATTTATTTTCTTTATTTCTAGAATTTTCCTTGACTGAGGTATCCACACAGAATCTGTTTAGTCCCCTGGGAATGGGGACAGAGAGTGAGGAGAGGCTGCAACCGGTAGTCTGCTAGAGGATGTGGATGAGGCTGAGGATTGAATTTAGAGGGATGGGGGGAGAGGTGAAGGCCTGCAGTTAGCTCACCTGCCTCCTGGCTGGAGTGGCCTGGCCAGGTGCTTCCAGGCAATGACAGCCTGCTGGCCTTGAGGAGGGAATAAGGCAATAAAAGAGGGGAAGCCAGGAGAAGATGAATGTGGTCCCTGGAGATGGGCGAGGGGAGAGGCACCAGCAGGTGGGCTGCTGCAGGGCTAGGGATGAGACTGGGGATTGGATCTGGAGGAACAAGGCTAGCTTAAGTCCTGCCTCTAGCCTACCTGCTTTTCTGGCTTGACTCGCACGATGCCACCTTTGAAGATACACAACCCGTGGCAATGGTTGTCATGACAATTAAACTAGATTGCTACACCAGCAGGACTCAGTGTGCTTGTGCAATGTTGAGTTGGTAACGGAGAAAGATTCTGGGCTTCCTGGGACATGATCCCACATCCCCACGAAAGCAAACTGGTTGGAAGTTAGTCCTCTATGTCTGTCTCAGAGGCATAGAGATCCTAATCCAAGTCCTTGTCAGGGGACTCCTCAAAAAGTATTTTAAAATGAACTCTTTGTCAACCCATATGTAATGTATTCTGAACACATCTCCACCCCCATTACTCTCTTAATCCCCTCCTCCTGCTCCCTCTGGACATCCCTTCTTCCCTCCAAGTAGCTCTCCTACTTTCTTTCTTTTTAATGACTCACTGAGTGTAATTGGGATTGTCTGCATGAACAGGTAGGCGTGGGTGAGAGGTTATTTGCTGGACCACAGGTAACTTACCTGTGGCCACACCACTGAATAAAAATGACTTTCTTCCCCCCACAGCAATTAACTATCAAGAGCTCCTCAAGGAAATCTGGGCCTCACGACCCCCATCCCCATTCACAACAGAGCATTGATGGACCCAGTCTGTGTCAGTAACCACAGCTGTGGGATCAGGAGTGTGACAGTCAACAACGGCGGGGGCAAGGACGGTCTCTCAGCACTCCTTCCCGTTCTCAGGCTCTTACTCCTGCCTGTCTCCTGAGCCTCACGCAGGGACGTGGGGTGTCGTTTTTCCCCATGTTTCGGACTTCACACCCCAAGGCACTTGCTCCCAGCACTTTGACTAGCTACATACAGCCTCTGTTATCAGCTGCTTCCCACTGTAACAGAAGGTTCTTTAAGGCTGGGAGCGGTACAAGCACATGCACAGAGAGTCAGAAGGCAATTATCAAGGGATTCGGGGAGGCTGCTCACGTCTCGTCCAACCCAAAACACAGTCAGCTCCGTACTGAACGCAACGTCTCCAACAAAAGCACAAGCTGCCTGTGTCTTTGGTAAGCCCAGGGCTCACCTACTTCATTATGGCCAGCAAAGATGATCTCAGAATGCGTTATCAAGGCACAATGAAAAGTCGCTTTAGACTATCAAAACTGTGGAGATAAAAGACAAAATTAAAATATCCAAATGTAGGTTAGGTCCTGTTTGCCCGTGCCAACGTGACCCCACCTGAGCCCTGGGGAGGCCAGGGCGGGAGACAGGAGTGTAATCCATCTACGTCCCTGAGCTGAGTTCCACTTTCAGGGACAACTCCAGGGGAACGTTAACTAGTGCAGGAAAAGCTTTCAGGAATTAAATTTTGTCTCAATATTTTAAAAGTCACAAGATGAAACCATCTTAGCTGTCAATTCTGTCCTAATGGCAGATTCTCAGTGCATGCCAGGCACCATTCTGGGAATAAGAGAAAATGGTTCATTCGAGCTGAAATAAGCATATTTCTAGGAGAAAGGACACTTTAAAATCAAAGTATAATAGAATATAATGGTAAGAAGTGAGAAGTTTGTTGGCTATCAGTACAATGTTTTGACAGAATCTGTATGACCTTTAACCTCATTGCTCCTGCTTTGTGCCAAGCCTCCGCACTGACGGAGGCCAGTCAAGGAAGCCACATGAGAGAGATCAGGACACCCAGTCAGGAGCCACAGAGTAGCTCTGAGCCACAGCCAGGCCTCTCCCGGCCTTGCACATGATCACGTGATATCATCAGACCCCAGCTAGCCCTCTATCATGAGAAATGAGAGATAGTGGTGACTATTCTAAGTTAAAAGTGTACTGCGGGTCACACCAAGGAGTAGAAGTAGATAGCCAAGTGGGTAGATTTATTAAGAAAACAAAACAAAACCAAAAAAAAACCAAACTACATCCACCTACAGATACTTCCCTCACGATTCTGCAAACAGGGGTCACTGGACCTGACACTGACAGAGGGATGACAGAAAGACTTGTGTGGATGCTTCTAGAGCAGAAGTCAGAGACAGCCACCCAGTGATAACATCACCGTGGAGACTGAGCCTTAGGAGAGCATCAGGAAGAGGCATACCTATGAGGCCAATGCATGCTCTGATGATTGGCTGTGGCTGCGCCAGGTTAGCAGAGGCAGCACTGATGCCTGCCATCTGGTAAGTCCCTTAACGCTGAGGGCCAGCGTAGTGGAGGTGGGAGTAGGTGCGGACCTGTGAGGCAGCTGGCTCTCCAGATAGAGAGAGGAGAAGCCAAAAGATATGGAAAGTCCTTCCTTGTGGCTCAGGGGTCTTTGCAGGCCCCCACACCATGACAAGGCTCCTCCATGGAACACAGGAGATAGTAACACAAAGTCACATTCTAAGACTCTACAAAGGCCTTGCTGCTGTGGAGCCAGGAAGATCTGAGTGCAGGTGTGATCATGCACTCCAGCTATTCCGTCACAGCAGGGTGTAGCACACCTGACAATGGCCCGGGTGTGATGGAGGGGCTGTCCCCGGTCCAGGGCCTTGTTCAACTGCACTGGCTCCCCCTGCCCACTAGTCACTCCTGGCTCCTTAGCCCTGTGTCTCCTGCCCCTTCAGGCAGAGATGAAGGTGGGTCTAAGACTCAGGGAACCCTGGACCCAGGCTGATATCACACACCACGGCCATAGCCTTAGCTCAGCCTCCAGTCTACACAGCAGTCAACCACAGCCTCTCAAATCTCACTCACCCAGAAAGGGAAGGAAGGGATACATGCAACTGGCAAGCCTGCTGCTGCTCCACGATGTCACTAGCCTCTACGATATGAGAGGCTGTGCGGCAATCGCTGAAGAACATTTCACTGAAGAATCTTCTCATTAAAACCTAGCCTTCTCTTTAAGCGTGGCTCTTTTGCAGTAACAGACTGTTCATTTCTTACCCTTTCCTCAGCATGAGTTTAGTTAAGCAAGTTAAATGTGGTGATTTCAATTAGATCTCTTGCCCTTTGATTATAGATGAGGTCAAAGGACCATGATGAAAAGCGCCATTGAAAAACAGCTGGAAAGATCCTGTCCATAAAGCACGATCTTTGACCAAACAGGGTGGGAGACAACAGAGCCTGTGGTGTGGATTCCAAGGAGCAGACCCTTGCCTCCCTGTCCCCTCCCCCAGTCCTAGATGTGAAGCCACAACTAGGGCATCACCCAGAGTACCTAGGTTCTTCATCCGAAAAATGGGACAAGGACGGCAGCAGGCTTGGATGGGTGGAAACTAAGATTTAAGTATGCCCAGCATAAGTCCCTAGAAGACTGGGCCTTATGATGAGTTTCACAGGAAAGTTAGACTCTTGTGGACAACCCACTTGTTCACAATCCCACTTCACAGAAGTGTTTACAGCATCTACCCTCCAAATGGATCCTGTCAGGGGCCTTGGATCATCTGCAGAATGGTTTCCCAGCTCCCTACTCGGTACCCAGACAGTTAGGAAATATAGAACCTCTTCCTGGCTTCTTCATCCTCAACTCATAACCAGAGTCTTGGGAAGGCATTGTTTCTAAACACTCTAGGGCATTACTGGAAAGGGTAAATTGCAGCTGTCAATCTCGAAACCCTTCGTAATTTGGAGCTACGAGACTTTCCAGAATGCTGAAGCCAAAGCAATGCTTCCGTTTTAATTTGAAAACAGCACCTCCAGGTTGTACCAGAGAGCAACCCAGCTCCCTACTCTTCTGTCTCTGTGGTCTGCAGATGGCTCCTTGCGGGGATTCGGGATAATAATGCCACAGAGCTTTTCTTCCTGAGTGCTTCAACAGTGCAGTAATTTCACATCACAGTGACTTTTTCTAGGTGACAAGTTTGGTAAATTGTACATTCTTGTTAAAGTCTATCAAAAGACTACCCTAAAAAGAATAAATATTAGAAGAAAAAGAAGATAGAAATAAACATGAAAACATGTCTTTGTGCAGAAAGTGCCGGTCAGGCTTCTGGCAAAAATCTGCAAAATGCCCAGGCTCCTGGGCATTGTGGAGACGAGCTACACACAGGGTGTCCCTACGGTCATCAAAGACTTGGCACCAAAGCCTGGAATCTAACCGCCCCAGGAGATACAAATTAGTAAATAGCAAAGGAGATACAAGCTCCTGGGAAATGCTGCTACCAGAGGGAAAGATGGAGAAACGGTGAGGCGTAGATTCAGCACAGTCTTTGGAAACAGGAAACGACTGTGGCCAGTACATTGCAATTCTCAGTAACATACTCTAATTTAGGAAGGTCTAGACCACTGGGGCCAAGAGCCAACCTAGGCTGACTCCCAGCGCTGCTGCAAAACAGGAGTCAATAGAATTATCACCCCGAGTTGCACACTGAAGAGCAAAGTAGGTGCCCCTGAGACAATTTCTCATCCCTTCTTCCTGTTCCTTACCCCTCCAAGCTACGGGCACAGGCCTCTAGGAAACAGGAGCACAGGAGATCTGCTCAAGTCCTCGGTCCCATCCCTGTGCCTCCCGGTACCATCTCATGCAGGAAGAGTACAAACAAGGCGAACAGCAGCACTCGGTGCAGAATAGAGCCAGGCCTCAGCACACACAAAGACTGAAAGGTGTAAGCGCCCAAATAAAGCAAAAGTGCAGCAGGAGAGCCCTCCAGCAAAAAAATAATGTCTTAAGGAGGAAATCAAACACACGCGGAAGTACAACTCGATGCCAGAGTTGGACACCAGCAGCCACCACCTTGCGCTTCTTCAGAGAAAAGCCTTGACAAGCACATGCCTTCCAGAGAGCGAGAGCTAGAAGCTAAGGAGACAATGTTGGTAGAAAGGAAGCTTCAGAGGAAAGGAACTAAGCTGAGAGCCAACATAGCACTGGGGGTTCAGAGCAGCTGTCAGCAGGCCCAGGTGGAGGCCAAACAGCGCAGACCACGCAAGGCAATCACGCCAAATTCAGAGGGAAAATTAAACAGACATGTCAGCAAAAACCAACGGCTGTAAGAAGAATAACTGATGTGTCTAGAGAAAAAAAAAATGCCACACATGATACCAGAATAAAAAGCAGACCAGAGACAGGATACTCCCAGACATGGAAGAAGTTCTGCCCTAGGGAAGGTGGGAAAGCCACAGCCAGAAGAAATGACACACTGTGATTCAGCTAAACTGAACCAATATCGAGAGACATCCTGATGAGGCACTTAAACCTCAAGTGTATTTTCTCTTCAAAAAGAAAAAGCCCATGGAGACAGGAAGCAAGCGGCTGCAGCAGCCTGTGCTGTGTCTGCAGATCCATGATAACTTTACATGTGCTGAGGATGAACGAATACAGCCTGAGCACGCAGTAAGCAGCCCACCCAATCCAGTCCTGTGGAGGGCTGTGGATGGACTTGCAAGGAGGAGGAACAGTTGGCAGGAATTGGAAAGAAGTACGGGAGGGTGGCTGAGTGAGAATAACCAGAATGCATTACGTACGCATACTCAACTGCCAAAGAATAAACTTTGTTAATCAGAAAGCAGTTCGAGGGACATAATTAATGTCTAGTGACAGTAAATCACCCTTTTTAGAGACAGCCCCTCAAAACTCAGACTACCTGCTGTCAATAAAGCATCCTTGACTAACAAACACACATGTGCGTATAAGAATACATGTATGTGTGTATGAGTACACACCATGTGTGTATATATGCATATATGTACATACATGATGCATGTGTATATATGTATGCACTCCCGTATTTTGTGGTGGAAGAGGAAACGGGACTGTCAGATAGTCTCCTGCTTCAAAGACTTTTTTTCAGGTCCTCTAAGAAGTCACATCTCCTGGAACGAGGAGACATTCCCATGAAACATAACACTGATTTTCTTTTGGCATCAGCTTCTTAGTTGGAATAAAGTAAAAGTAAACACATTTTATATTTCACAAGCAAAACACTACACACACCAACATGGCACTTGGTGGAGGACGTTTAACCTCAAGCTGTGTGTCTGCTGCCTGGGGGGGTGCTGCCCCAAGGCGGCTGCTCCTGGGGGTGGGAGGTTTATGAGCATCTGCTGACCTCCTTGTGGCTTTCTCTATCAGTTCAATGTCTCACAAGGTAAACTGCTTTCCAGTTTTAAAAATGATCTAAAAGATCAGATGAGCTATCAAGTAAAACGTTACAAGTTTTGTGGCTTCGTGCCAACATTTTAAGCACAGGCATGTAAACTGATAAATACTCGTTTTTCAATTTAAAAAGCAAACACCCAAAGCCTATTTCTAAGTAGAGTTTACATGGAATCCAGGCTGAAATCCATGGCAAGGGAGGAGAGATGAGCTCACAGAAGTTTGATTGTGCGTGTCTAGGTCTCAGGGATTGTTTTCAGTTAACTTACATACAATGAGTAACAGTTCATCGCACGCGTATTGCACTGAGGGACACAGCAATTACTAACTTCTGTCATAATTCTCATCTGCACGAAATATCATAGTCTTGGGATGGATTACTGCTGTACCCTAGAAGTGTTGAGAAATGGTACGAATCATGGAGAGATGACAATAATTATCTATGTGGGCACATCCCATGACATTCTTTGACAACAGACCAGAAGCATTCATGTTCAGTTAGAGATGCCAAGTACATCCATCCCACAGATGGGATTTTCTTCACATTGTTGTGGTCTGTGCCAATAATCAACACACACTGCAGAAGTTAATGGTACATAATGGGAAGCCGCAGTCGTGGACAGTCTCTTCAGTGGAATATTTTAAAAGTAGGTTTGTCTTCAGAAGACCACAGAAACAAGGAACTGTTCTTCCAATCACTTTAGGATCTTCCGGGGCTTATAACAAAGTTTGTATTTCATCAGGGAACTCACCCAGGACACTCTTACAGAGAAGATGGTACACCGACATGTCACCTCTGAATCTTACTGTACCCTGCATTAAGATGTGTAATTAGTGTAACAGCATTTCACCAGCACAGAGCTGACAAGGAAGACAAGAGCCCTGCACACCCATTTCAAAGCATACACACACACACACACACACACACACACACTATAGAAGCTGTTCCGTACTACATCAGAGTGTTTCTTTTCTCTCTGTGGGTGACGCCTGAACTGCTAGAAGAAATCTGAACTCTAAAGCCACAATGAATGACCCTCCCCAAAGCCCTCCAGTGTGGTCTGTGGTAAGTAGAATACCTCTGCCATATCCCAGCCAAAGGAGGAAGAGTTAAGTTATTGGCACTACAGCCTGTGTCCCATATAGATGTTCCTGCTTCCTGAGAGCTCTGCCCTCGCCAAAATGAGGAGTAGGATGAGGTGATCCCTGGGCCAGAAAAACTCACATCACAGGTGTAAGGCACTTGCTAATGATGGTTAAAAGTCTGTTGTCTACCCACCTTCCTCCACCTGCCATGCATGGAACAGCAGAGCTGAAGGGGGGCAGTGCTGAGATCCTAGTGGGTCCTTGGCATAGCAAAGCTTCCCACCTGATAGTGTTCTATCCTAAATCCCATCTAACATTCACCCACCAGTGTGGGACACCCGCTACCTGCTGCTTGCCAGGGCAGCTGCATCCCACTGCTCTGAAGCACAAATGTCTCAAATGATTCTTGTTTCAGTACCTCAAACCCAGAGAGAGCCCCATTTATGACAATTAGCTGAGCTCATTTTAGTGGTCTCAGCCACCGTGGCATTCTCCTTTCTCGAACAGTGAGCATGGGCAAGCAGCCAGGGCTGGATCCTGGCAATCCTGTTTCTATGTATGTGCCGTTACCCATCTCAAGTCTTAAATAGACATGTAAGGTTACAGCTAGGTATATACATGGTAGGAATACTGAAAATTATCGGTGGTAACCCAAAGCAAATAAAGCATTCATTAAATCAGAATGAAATCTGGGATTCTAGTTATAAATTATGTGCATGTTGCTAATTAGAAAATTCCCCCAATAAATAAGATATTTAAGTGGAAGTCTCTATAAAGTTGAGCTGATATCCAATAAGAAATGCTTCTATCAAATAAAGCTATATTTTAACTTCTCAAAATTATTTAAAAATGCACAAAGATGAGAGAGCTTTATGTCATGTACCAGCTGCTTACTCCTGAAGGGTTTTACACAGTAAATGTGAATTGTTCCAATTACCCAAATAAAATGACATCTACAGCAATAAAGTACATGATTTCTGTGCTCTTCTCCATTTTATGAATCCACCACGGACAGGCTTATGGACTTGGAGATCACTGCTCTGAGCACAGTAGCCGTAGGTCTATTTCAGGCCTTGGATAGGTAAGTCCTACACATCTATTTCAGGGACCACCCACGTGGTACGGCTGTGAACCAGCTTCGTGGCTGCTGTCTGACGTAGTTTACACACTCTATTTCCTAAGTCATTAAGGCAAAATGCACTCAAACACAGGATGAACTGCTGTCTGCAGATTAAAACAGAATGGCTTCTGAGTGTGCAGGTATATATAACTTCAATCACACTTCTGGGACTTGTTTCTCCACCATGAAGTGACTGGCCTGAGCTAAAAGTATCCCGGTGCCACCCAACTCCAATGTTTCAGAGGACGCCCTATGCAACAGCTGTGGGTCATAGCTTCTATCAGCCAGGCATACATCTCTAGATAGGAGCATGGCAGCAGGGCAGAAGCCAGCTAAGCATCCAATTCTGTCCAGGTGGTGCATCTGCAGGTGTGCAGTGCCTAGGGCACAGAGCAGAACCTAGGCACACAGCTACAGGGCAGAGTCTAGCCAGGTATGACATCCAAGCCCGTGGGCAGATCTAGATACACGTACAGCCATAGGATAGAATTAAGCCAGGAGTGCAATGCCTATGGGTCAGAGTTCAAGCCAGATGTGAAAATATCCCTGAGACAAAAAAATAGTCACACAGCACTGAAGCAACCATAGTGTAAGCAGTGACAGGTGTGACAAGACCACCATCCTTGAAGCTTGTGGTGACGAGAGGCTTGTCTGAGACAGCTACTCACCAGAGGGAAGCCTGGGTCAAGGCTGTGTCTACTGACACCCCATCACTCCCCAGTAATGATCCTAAGATGCCGTGGCCTACAGTGAGTTTCAACCAGCCCTGGTAAAACTCTAAAGCCATGGCAGCATGGCCCAGGCAACTCTTCTGAGGATTATCTATCATGCTCCAAGAGTGTGGGTATAACAGGATGCTAACAGTCAATTTTCTGTCTTTCTACCAAGTCTCCTCCACAAGTCACACCAAAGTGTGATGATGTGGGATTCCCCTCTGTAGGTCGTGAATACCATTGGTTAATAAAGAAGCTGCTTTGGGCCTATTGCAGTGCAGAATAGGGCAAGGCGGGAATTCCAAGCAGATAGAGGAGGAGAGAGTAGACAGAGTCAAAGAGAAGCCACGTAGCTGCTGCAGGAGACAGATGCCAGATGCCGGACAGAACCTTACCAGTAGGCCGCAACCATGTGGCGATACACAGATTAATAAAAATGGGTTAATTTAAGATATAAGAGCTAGCTANCCTATTGCAGTGCAGAATAGGGCAAGGCGGGAATTCCAAGCAGATAGAGGAGGAGAGAGTAGACAGAGTCAAAGAGAAGCCACGTAGCTGCTGCAGGAGACAGATGCCAGATGCCGGACAGAACCTTACCAGTAGGCCGCAACCATGTGGCGATACACAGATTAATAAAAATGGGTTAATTTAAGATATAAGAGCTAGCTAGGAATACACTGGAGTCATTAGTCAAGCAGTGTTTCAATTAACACAGTTTCTTGTGTGATTATTTCAGGTCTGGGTGGCCGGGAACAGACAAGCAGTCTCCATCTACAGTATGACCCCAGACTCAGCCTGCTGCTTGGAGCCAGCTCTGAGAAGCTGGAAGAAAGTGCTGCCTGGGGACAGGCCATCTAAGGCACTCCTCCATCAGAGCAAAACAAAACCCGGCTCATGGAAGTCTGAGATACTATGTAGAGAGGTGCTGTGCCTTAGCTGTGCCTTGGCTGTGCCTTTGTCAGATGTGTATTTCTCCCCTTGGTAAGAGCTTCAGAAACTCCATGAAGAAGAGTTTAATAAAGGACAAAGACGGATTTTCAACAGCAACAGGATCATGAAACATGAGCAGAGATAAGTTGGAGGCATGAGACCTCCAGCAGGGGAAGCCAAGTGTGGGTCAGCAACATCAGCCTAAGGATGGGGCCCAAGTGAATTCTTGCAAAAGCTACAGAAGGTTGGCGTCCAAGGTTGAAATACATGGGCACCCTGGCTGGAAAAAGAATGAAATACTCCAACAATAAAGAATACCAACCTATGTAGTAAATAGAGAAGGCTTACTATCTGGTCACCTAAAAGAAGATGGGTACACAGCGGATGGTCCATGCATGAAGTTCTATAGTGGACAGAGCTCCTCTGTGCAAAAAGAACCAGAATACTGTCTGCAGGGAAACCAGGAAGATGAGATGAAGGCAGGGGACCAGAAGAGTTTCCTGATGGGATGGCAAGCACTTTCCTCATCATCCACCCACATGCACCTAAAAGTCATATTAGTGTATGTGAACCAAAATTCAGTCATGAAAATATGAGAAAAATAATATTTTTTAAAAATTTACCCAACAGGATCTGCTTGGTTTTTTCCCAACAGGATTCTGTAACCAGATGTTTCTCTCCCACCTGCCAGTTCCTGAGGCTTAATATTAATTATAATTGTTTGGCCAATGGCTTAGGTGTCTTACTGGCTATCTCTACATATAAATTAACCAATTTCTAATAATCTGATAACCTGTGTATTGCTACATAACCTGTGGCTTACCGGTAATGCTCTGGCATCTTACTCCTCTAGTGGCTGCTGGCATCTCCTGGACTCCATGTTCTTCCTCCCTACTTGGATTTCCTGCCTGGCTATATTCTGTCCTGCCATAGTCTAAAGCATCTTCTTTATTAACCAATGGTAATAAAGCATATCCACAGCATACAGAAGGGCATACCACAGCAGGACTCTGCCCTGACTTGGTAAGGAAGCCTGAACAAGAGCTGACTTCTGCAAGCCAATAAGACACTAGAGCTAACAGGCCAAGCAGCAATTTAATTAATACAATTTCTGAGTGGTTGTTTCAGTTCTGGGCAGCCAGGAACAAATGAAAGGCCTCCTATAACAGGTTCCAGGACAGCAGGGTGGAGAGATAGAAGATACAAGCAGAGTTCTTGTGGCCAGGTGTTGAGATCCACAGAACCAGGGGCATCAAGGGGGTGGAGGGGGGAGGCCAGCCCTACGGAGCCACTTAGATCAAAGCCTACAGAAAAGTGTGGGCAGGCCACCTGCTGCCACCAGAGACATGTTCCACAAAGAAAGAAATCACATTTCTTGTCCTTTCTGTAAAATGAATAGCTAAGGAAATGAAGTTAGGCAGGTAATAAAACAATCTAAGAGGGAAAAACAAAACTCTCTATAGGTTTCTCCAAAGCCTCGGAGAGAAGAATGAAAAGCTGCATCCCTCCAAGGGTCTTGCCAGACTCAGATTTGTGGATATTGGCACTTCCTAAGTCCAGGAGCTCCGAATAAAAATCAATATGCTCCTTCAACATATACACCTCAAAATCCCTATTTTTCATCTGAAGGGGGTTCAGATTAGGAGCTGTTTCCTGTTCTGAGTTATAAAGAGTGCTGGTCGGGAAAATAAAAATGTATTCCACATGAAAGACACACGATTACGTACCAATTCATGAGACTAGAAAGACCACAGAGAAAAATGTAACTCTCACTAGCACCCATGGGACCTGGAATAGAGCAAGAACCCTGAGGATGCCAATACACCTGGCAGGGTCATCTAGGTTCATCTTGTTATCATGCAGTCAGCAGTGACCTGAGCCACC
The DNA here is from genome assembly GCA_001685095.1 of Ellobius talpinus. Classification (NCBI taxonomy): domain Eukaryota; kingdom Metazoa; phylum Chordata; class Mammalia; order Rodentia; family Cricetidae; genus Ellobius; species Ellobius talpinus. The sequence continues at coordinate 24,155 of LOJH01013503.1, forward strand.
CACAGGAGGGATGGCCAAAGAGGCAGCCATAGCCCTTCAACAAGATTGCTGCGGGTATAAAAGCAGTCTGAAAGCAGGGTTCTGTAATTCTACTCCCACCCACAAACCCACAGAAAGCAACTGAGCAATGGGCCTCCAAGAGCTTGGGTATGAACAACCATCTCTGCTCAGGGGCCTTCCAGTTCCCTGTGGTCCCTTTGGGCACCGGCCATTAGCAATGTCAATAGCTTTCATGTGGTCAGGGGGCTATGCGACATCATCACAACCCAACTTTCATCTGCAGCAACTGAGTAGAAAAACAAATCACAGAGACTTGTGGAACCACAGGGAATGTCCAAAAAAGTGTTGCAAAAAGGCCTGTCTTGATTCTGAACAAAACCAGAATTCGAACGTGATTTCCATAGTTGCTACCTGATGACAAACTGCCTCCTGGTGGATTATGGTGCATAACACACATCATTACATACCCAATGTGCTGCGTGGCAGGCAGTGGGCACGCAGCAAGCACACTATTGTCTTACTCCTCCTTCAGGCCACTTCAGCCACATGTTGTCTGTTGTACAGACCTGGTGTGGGAGGTCCTTCTGTCTATGTGCTGCTTTTATTGGTTAATGAATAAA
>LOJH01013504.1:3496-23496 GCA_001685095.1 Ellobius talpinus
TCTCTCTCTCTCTCTCTCTCTCTCTCTCTCTGTCTCTGTGTGTGTGTGTGTGTGCATGTGTGTGTGTATGTATGTCTGTATGTCTGTGCATTTGTACAGTGGCTGGGGAGGACAAAGAACACTGGATGTTCTGGAGCTGGAGTTAGAGTTCTGAGCTACCACGTGGGTGCTGGGAATTGAACCATGGTCTTCTAGAAGACCAGCCAGTTCTCTGAATTACGGATCCACATACAGCAAGAAGTAACGCCTACAGTGGTGTACAGTGGTGGGGTCTAACCTTCTCCCAGGGCCTGGGCTGACAGACTCTGACACTGTCTGAGAACTCTGCTCTGAAGGTTGTACAGGACAGAGGAGAAGGGGCTGTGGCTGTTGATTTAATTATCTAAGAAAGAAAAATGGGGTTCTGTGGAAAGTTTTTAAAACAATGACACTGAACTTGGCAGAAGGTCTCCGCAGGGCACACATAATTCCCATTCCTAAGTCAGGCTCTATAGCCACAGTAATTTCAAAAAGGGGAACCCTCTACATTAGCCAGCCAGTTCCCTTGCCCCCAGTAACTACTCTAAATTCTATAGATGGAAAAGGAAGAACTGAAGCAAAATAAATACATGAGATGCCCCTGTACCAGAGAGGGAAGACAAATTATGGGGCCAACATGAGGGCGCTTGCTGCTGAGACTGAATGCTTAAATTCCACCCCAGGACCTAGATGGTAGGAGAAAACCAACTCCTGGAAGTCGTCCTCTGACTTCCACATACTCTCCAGAGTACATACACACATGCATAATCACAAACATGTATGTGTACACAAGCACACACATGCACAAACCTACACACACGACATAAATATAAAAGGCAAAACATGGGCGGTTGGAGAAATTACTCCACAGTTAAGAACACCTGCAACTTTTGCTAAGGACCCAAGTTCAGTTCCCACCACCCACACTGGGCGGCTCACAACTACCTTTAACTCCAGTTCCAAGGGATCTGTTGCCCTCTTATGGCCTCTGCTGGCACCGGCACAAGTATGTTGCACATATGTAGAAGTATGTACACACACATACACATAAAAAAATTGAAATCATTTATAAATTTAAAACTATGCAAAATAAAAAGTTTAAACCATTTCCAAAGCTATACAGTGGTACCAGATGTGTACTGAGCACCTTCGTGGGTTGGGTGCTCATTGTAAACAGTCTCCATTTCACAAGAAGCTAACACAGAACAAACTACTATGAAGAGAAGGTTCAGCAGTTAGGACTGCTTGCTGTCCCTCCGAAAAATCTGAGTTTACTTCTAAGAACCTTTGTCTGGGTGGCTCACAACTACCTGAACTCCAGCCCCACAGAACCCAACACCCTTTTCTAGATCCAATACATGCAAATGCCCCCCACACCCACACACCCACACACACGTCCCCACTCACACACATATACACATGATTAAAAATAAAACACATCTTTAAAAAATATTTCAGAATGTAGGTCAGTCGCTATGACACAAGCCTGGAACCGCAGTACATGAGTGTCGGAGGCAGAGGGTTTCGAGCTTAAGGCCGGCGTGGGCTGTATGGAGAAACCTTGTCTCCAAAATCAAAGATTTCAACTGTGAAACGAGAGAGGGGCACAAACATTCAAATAAGAACAAATGAAGCAAGTGGGAAACAGGTAAAAGATTCTTAAAGATTAATTTATTTTTTATTTTATGTATATTGACTTTTACATGTATGTCTATGTACCATGCCTAGTGCCTGAAGATGCCATAAGGCATTGGATCCCCTGGAACTGGAGTTACAGTTGGGAACCACCATGTGGATGCTGGGAACTGAACCAGGGTCCTCTTTCAAGAGTAGAAAGTGTTCTTAACCACTGAGCAGTCTCTCTAAGATGAGAAAAAAATGCTATAAGCTTGTGACCATGGTTCCACATATCTGTGAAGAATCTAGAAGTCCCCAAACTGCATGTGACTTTTAACTTAATAAAGGTTGCTTAATTTCAAACAGGAAAGATATGGGGCTGGAAAGGTGACTCCACCTGGCGGCTTTTTCAAAGGACCGGGGTCTGATTCCTAGCACCCACATAGAGGCTCATAACTTTTTATAACACCAGTTCCAAGGGATCCTTCGCCCTCTTCTGATCTCTGCAATTACTGCATTTGTATGGTGCACAGGCATGCATGCAGGCTAAACACACTGCACACAATAATAAATTTTAAAAGAAAAATGAAGGGTAGGTGGTGCTGGTGTTATCCTCATCCAGCCTATAACCACGGTTTAGAAAATGCAATGTTCAGGCTGATGCATGGCTCGCTGCAGGTATGGGAACTCGAGTTTGGATCCCCAGCACCCATGTAAATCCATACGCATGTAAATCCATACACATGTAAATCCACACACGTAAATCCACACATAGTAGCGCGTCCATGTGGTCCAGTGAGCCTGCAGTGAGATGGGAGGAGATGGGAGGTGGAGACAGGAGACTCTCCCAAAGCTCAGGGGTTAGCCTGGACTACAGGTGAGGAACAACAGCTCAGGGGCCAGCCTGGACTACACAGTGGTGAACAAAAGGAGTCCCTGTCTCAAACAATGCGGAAAGTGAAAACTGATAAGGAAGGTTGTCCTCTGACCTCAATACACATGAAGCATGTTAATACCTGTACACAACACAGTCTAATTAAACAGATCAAAACTCACCAAAGACTTAAGAGTTAAATCATTAAATGCATCCAATGGAACTGGATTTTTGCAATTAGGTTGGACAAAATAAGCCAGACTCAAAAGACAAATATATCATGTTCTCATATGTAAAATATCTGTATATATATATATGTGTGTGTGTGTGTGTGTGTGTGTGTGTAGGGGGGAGAGTATCAGGAGTTCAAGGCCATCCTCAGCTACATAGCAAATTCAAGGATGTCTGGACTACATTAAGCCCTGTCCCAAAACAGATGAGGAAGAGTAAAAGGAGGAGGCGGGTGAAGGAAAAAAAAAGATAGAAGGAAGGGAGAGAGGGGGAGAAAATAAACACTTAAAGCTTTTACACTGCAATGGTAAAATGGCAAGAAAATTGAAAGCTCTAAATACCTCAGTCCCAGTTTCTGTTATTTTTGCTACCCAAGGCATCCTCTCAGGAAGGGAGGCACTGGCTCACAGGTAAAGGGAGTAACGCAACGTTACAGGTAGAACAACTCATTTCATAATTTCAATTCTCTATATACATCCACAAATTCAACACAATTCCCAACAAAATCCCAGTTTTGTGAAAAGTGAACTGAAGAGTGCCTGAGTCCATGTCCTACTCGAACCCGGACAATAGAGAAACATTACCCACTGAGTACAGAGTGGGCAGCCATGACTGAAGGATTGTCAGCCAGAGGTCATCCCCAGGTGTGACAACGCATGCCTACAATCCCAGCAATTAGAAGCGGCAAGCCAGAGTCTCAATAGTTCATGGCCAGCCTCAGCTACATACCAAATGCAAGGTCACTCTGGGCTATCTGAGTCCCTGCCTCAAGGGGGCAGGGGCTGGAGAAGTGGCCCAATGGTTAGGAGTGCTTGCTGCTCTTGACCTACATTGGGCAACTCACAACTACCTTGAACTCCAATTCAATCGAGCACCCTCTCAGGCCTCCACAGGAACCTTTACCAACTTATTACACTTATGATCAGGCACACACACATATACATAAAGATAAAATAAAAATATATTTTGAAAGACACACTGTACTACAGAATTCTGAAAGTCCCAACTGGATTTACAATGAGGATATAGATATATTCTCAGTTAAAATAAACAGCTTTACCTGTTTACAGTAGACAGGAGCAATCATAAATGACCATACACATTCATTTGAGTAAAGTTGGCAGAGATGACTCGGGTTCTTCCACCTGTGATGTCACTGGGGACGCTGCCTTGGGAATGTGAACCCCTTTGACGTGGATAAAGGTGCTCAGAGACTGCTCTGGCAAAAGTTTAGGGAGTAGGTCAATGAAGGCTTTGGGCCACATGCTCATCGACATAGGCACCAGCTGGCGCAGAGGTACCGGGTCACGCCAAGACAGAAGCTGGGACTTGCTCTCAGCTTTCAATTTAGGGGAGTTGTGGGAGAGCTGAGTCGGAAGGACCATCATCACCCTGGGAACCGGTGGCTTCCTCTCTGCTGGCAAACTGGGCAGCACCCGAGAGGCCGGAAGTAGGGCTGCGTCTGGCCTAGGGTGGAGCACAGCTTTTGTCCGCAAGCTGCACCCGCACAGGCAGACCTTAGAGGTGTGCTCCTTGGAGGGGCAGAGTTCATTCTCCGGTGAATGGGAATGCTGGGTCCCCTGGGTCCCTTGGGTCTGGGTCTTCCACCTTAATCCCTTGTAGAGTCAAGCTTTCCTTTAGAAATGAATGAACAAATAAATGAATAAATGAGTAGATGAATAAATAAACAATAAACGAAAAGGCAGCATAGTTGGAAGGCCCGGGAGAAAGACAGGGATCCTCAAAACCGGATATCCCAACCTGACTTCAGATTCGTTCTCCAACCTTTCCCAAGAACATTCTCTCCTCTCTGCAATGGAAGTAGAGAGGCAGATACTACCACAGGGTAAACAGAGAGGGAGCTGGGAGCAGGAAGAGGTCATAAGAAGGAATAGCACTGGTCCTGGGGTTTCCAGAGAAGGAAGGGAGGAAGCTGAAACAGACATCCTATTCCCTCAGGCTGGAAGGTCAGATACCTCCAGTATGCCCTTCAAACACTCAGTGGGAGAACGGGTCAGACTCCCTCCTTCATACAATCTTTGATGGGAACTGGCATGTGACTGACGGCAAGAGAGGAGAGGTGGCATGTGGGAAAGACAAGACAGTTCAAGCTCCCTACCTCTAACACTGGCTTTCTGAGTCCATGAAAGTCCAAGAAGGACCTATTGTGAAGGGCCCCTTCCCCTGCTGTGATGTCACAGGTGATGTCACAGATGGGTGTGTTTATAAGCCCTAAGAACCCCTGTGTTCCATTACTGGGTTCCCTGGCTTCATCTGGAGTTTACAAGATCCTGCTACTCCTAGTAGTACAGTAACAGCATTTGCCCAGGCAGTGCAGAATGATAGTTTGATAAGAGCTGTATTAATCCCACAGGGATGATGTAACAATTACCTCAAACAGGTGGCTTTAACCCAAAATAATTTGTTCCTCTCACAGCTCAAGAAGCCAGAAGTTGATGGTAAAGGTATCGGCAGGGTTGGCCAACTCTAGAGGCTCTAAGGGAAACCCACTCCATTCCTCTTTTCTGGCTCCTGGTGGTGACCATGGACACGTGACACTCTGGCTGGCACTTGTGATGGTGTTGTTTTTATTTTATGTGTTCGTGCTGATGGGAATGTGCACAGGTGGCCATAGCAGAGGCTGGAGAGTGCATTGGGTCCACTAGAGCTGGAGTTACAGGCTGTCTGGTCCTCTGGAAGAGCAGAAAGCACTCTTAACCCCAGAGGGATCTCTCTAACCCATGATGGTCAGTTTTCATTACTAATGTGATGCCCTCTGAATCACCTTGGAGGCAGGCTTCTGGCCATGTCAGTGGGAAGACCCTCCAGTGTGAGTGGCGCCAGTCCCTAGGAAAGGAATTTCTGCAGTACAGAAGAGTGCAGGGAATCAGGTGAGCACTGCATGTGTGCATGAATTCATTGCTCTCAACTACAGATGTGGTGTGACTAGCTGCTTCAAGTACCCACCGTGCTAATGTCCCCACCATGATAAGTGACAAGCCAAATACACCCTTCCTCCCTTAAGTGTTGTCAGGTTATTTTCCCATCACAGCAACAGGAAAAGAAACTAAGACACAGCTTTACTCCAAACTCTGTCCCCCCCCCACCACGTGGTGTTTAGATGATCTATCTTCCCGGAGTCACTGGAGTTAGGGCCACCATAAATCAGTATGACTTTGTCTTAACTCAGATAATTGCATCCGCCAAGACTTTCCCCAAGTTTTCATTCTGAGGTTCTGAGTCACATGAATTTAGGAGAAGGGGACTATTTATGAAAATATGGACATGTAAACCTGGGGATATTGCAGATCCAAAGAGCTGTAAACATCCCCAGACCTTCAGAGCATAGAGAAGGACCCATTGCGAGGACAGATAAAGGAGTCCTTATGGGGACAGCTGTGATCTCCCACATAGTGACAAACCCAGCCATCAGGATCCACCTCACCCCCCCCCTTAGATCTTTGGCCAAGACCATAAAGGCCATCTTCTAAGATGACAAAGACACCAATACAAGAACAGTGACATCAGAGATAGAGCAGTCAGGCACCCTGAGAGCAGCCAGTAGACTGGAATGCTGGGTGAGGGCAAAGACTGTGGTGAGGAGGAGGGTCTCCTATTTGTGGGGGAGCTCCAGGCATCTCTCTTTGTTGTGTCTCTGTGGGTAAAGAATGGACCCAGCTCCTGGAAAAGGAGGCATGATGAGGTGACATCTGAGTGCACACACTGACCCCGACCATACAGTCTTGGTGGCAGAGACCCAACTTTGAAGGGGTTTTACTTCATCAACTTAATTTTTAAAATCTCTGTGTGTGGTGTGTGTTTGCACATATTTGTGTATGTGTGTGTGATGTATGTTTGAATATGTTTGTATGTGTGAATATTGGTATAGGCACATGCCACAGTGCACATGTGAAGGTCAGAAACTCCAGAGTGCCCCTTCCCTTCTACCTTGCTTGAAAGAGTGTTTTATTTGCCACTGTGTATTCCAGGCTGGCTAGGCCCTAGGTGTCCGAGGATTCTCCTGCCTCCATCTCCGGCATGCTAGATTTCAAGCGTACATTTCCATGCCCAGCTTCCTCTCACTCTTTCATTCTTAATTCTTAATATTTATTTTTATGTATATGGGTGTCCGCATGTGTGTCTGCAGACCATGTGTGTGCAGTACCCACAGATGCCAGAAGAGGGCATCAGATCATCAGGAACTGTTACAGATGCTTGTGAGTTATCATGTGGGTGCTGGGACCTGAACCTGGATCCTCTGCAAAAGCAGCCAGTGCTCTTAACCTCTGAGACATCTCTCAGTGCCTCACTTTTTAACTTTTACCAGTTGTCCCCCTGAAGCTGGCCTAGTCAAAGTCACCTCCTCCACAGGGACAAGTCTAGAAACCTATTCCAACCTCCTGAAGCATCTCAGGCTGGTTTTTTCTTTCTTTCTTTCTTTCTTGAAACCCTTGGTTCCCAGTGGCTCCTGAGCATCCTTCTCCTCCAGCTTCTTGGCTCCTTGGTTGGACCTACTGGCCTCTAAAGTGCTTCCTCTTCTTCCCAACCTCTGAAGAATGAAGTTCCCCAGGGTTGCATCCTTGGCAACCCTCTGCTTGCTCTCCACAGGATGCCTTCAGTGAGCTTGTTCCTTTTCTCCAGCTACAGATCCAGTGGCTGAAAATAATAGAGATTTATTTTATTTATAATGATTTATTTACTTATTCCCTCACACATCTGGAGGCCAGAAGTCAGAGCACTCATGTTTCCACCACCCTTGTAGGGCTCTAGGGAGGCTCCCTGACTTTCTTCTGCAGCTTCTGGTGGCTGCCAACTGTCCTTGCTGTTCTCTAGCTGTGGCAGCTTAACTCTGCCTTCTGCTTCTGTCTACACGGCTCTCTTTCCTCTGTATGTCTACATTTGTTATTTATTCATTCATTCATTTCTTCTCCACCTCCCCCTCCTATATTTTTGTTTTGTTTTGAAACAAGATCTATGTAGCCCTGGATGCCCTAGAACTCTCTATATAGACAAGACCAGGCTGGCCTGGAACTCACAGAGATCTGCCTCCCTCTGCCCTCCAAAAGCTATGATTAAAAAATATGGTCTACCATACCCAGCTTTATTTTTGTTATTTTTAATTATGTGTGTATGTCCACTTGAATGCAAGTGTGCACAGAGGCCAGAAGAGGGCACAAGATCCCCTGGAGCTGGAGTTACAGGAGGTTGTGAGCTGCTCAACATGGGTACTGTTAATCAAATTCTGCTCCTTTGAAAGAGCAAATAACTCAAGCACTGAGCCATCTCCTCAGTCCCCATTCTTTCTTCTTAAAAGGACATCAATTGTGTGATTGGGGAGCTTCCTAATCTAGTACAACTTCATTTTGGTTACATTTGGGAAAGCCCCTAAATCCAGATCAACTCACATTCACAAGTTCTTGGGAAGCTTAAGTTTGAGGGAAGACATCACTACTCAATCCGGACAGTGATGTCATTGGGCCCCCTAATTTCAAACCCCAACTAGACAGTCCTGACTCTAGAGTTCTTATCTGCCTGGCATTTCCATACCTCAACTCATGTGCCCAGCATGTCTGGGTTCTGCGGGAGTCTTGCTTCTATGGTCCTTCCCTTTCTTCAGAAGTGGCACCATAGGCTCAGTGGTTAAGATCACTGGCTGTTTTTCCGGAGGACCTGAGTCCAATTCCCAGCACCCACATGGATCTGATGCCGCCTTCTAGCCTCTGCAGGCACCAGGCACACACAGGTGCAGACGGATATGCAGACAAAACACCTATTGGCATAAAAAATAATTTTTAATTGAAAAAACAACCCATCCCAACATTCACTTTATCTGGAGCTGCTGGAGCATTGAAGGGGCCAGACCTCCAGAATCTCCATGACACAGGATATCCAAGAGAAGTCCCATTGAGGGGCCGGTATTGAGGTTGTAGCAGAAGCCAGAGGCCTTGAACCAGACCAATGATTCCTGGCAATGAACAAGAGGCATGGGATAAAGGGCACACTATGTGACTCACTCTGCCACACTATAGCTTCCATGCTGAGACGTGTGTGTGTCTATGTCTGTGTGTCTGTGTCTTTGTGTCTCTGTGTCTCTGTGTCTCTGTATGTGTTAGTTTGGTTGTTTTGGTTTTGTTTTGTTGCTTTTCCTGTGGATTTTGTTTTGTGCAGGGAAGTTGCAAGGGCAGAGGGTGGATATGAAGGAGTGAGATTGGGATGCATGATATGAAACCCATGAAGAATCAATTAAAAAATTAAGTGGGCTGGGTGTGGTGGTTCACACCTTTAGTTCCAGCATTTGGGAGGCAAATATCTGTAAGTTCGAAGCCAGTCTGATCTACAGAGAAAATTCTAGGACAGGCAGGGCTACACAAAACTGTCTCGAAAAACAAAAAAGATAAAAAGTGTCATCACGGCAAACATGCTCAGGCCATGGAGGAATCCAGACTCCTCTTTCTCATCATCCCAAATAGTTCGAAGAAGCTCACACTGGCTCTATTTCCAAACTGCATCATGGACAGCCAGTCATTCCTCACCTCCCGATCCCTACCTTCCAAGTCACTGTCAATGTCAGCAGCTTCAAGGTCCTCTTGACCTTGGTACAACACAATCTACCATTCCCCATGGTGCTGCCCCCCACCAACTAGCCGGATGTAACCACATGATCTGATTGCTTCCTCAACCACAGGTGGAGGCTCACCAAGTGTCCTATCCCTGAGTCATCATTTCTGGAGAATTTGAAATATCAATCCACAATTTCTTAACATCAATAGGAGGCAGCTACCCTCTCGGTGAGGCTGAATCTACATGCTACCCTGGGGACAGGAAAACAGTATGTAATTGATTTTGAAGCAACTTTCTTCTTGAGCCCCAAAGAAAGGGCTCTCTAAATCTGTCTCTTGAAATAGCCAAAAACAACCTGTCCTAGGTGGAATTATTTCCTCCTGCCATCCCATACTCATCCAGAACTTTTTAAACTTGTGTGTGTGCATGTGTGTATGTGCATGCATGTGTATGTGTACATGTGTGTGCACATATACACAAATACAGTGCCCTCAGGAGCCTGAATAGGGAATTAGATCCCCTGAAAATGAAGTCACAGGTGATTGTGAGCTCTCCCCACTCCCAGCCTCGCACCCATCCCCCGTGAATGCTGAGACCCCTACTCAGCTGAGCTTTCCCTCCCTTGCATTCCCCCACCCCCACCGTGAGTGCTGAGACCCATACTCAGTGGTTGGAGTGCTGAGACCCATATTCAGCTGAGCTCTCCCACCTCGCACTCCTCCTCCCCCCTCAGTGCTGTCCTGTACTCAACAGTTAGTACTCTTGGCCACTGAGCCTTCTGTCTCTCCAACCCGATCAGTCAGGACTTTGTCCAGTTTTCCAGTCCAAGCACGCTTCCACTGAATGCCGGAGCCTGTGTATCCCGACCCAGTAGTAAGGGCTGCTACACATTTCTTGAAATGTATCCATTCCAACAGGATGATGCTTTCCTTCAACAAAGTGAGTGCGAAGCTGAAGATAAAACAGCAAAGAATCCAAAGTCCAGACTTCAGAGACAGACACATAATTGACAAATAAGCCAATGTTTTTATGAGCATGGATGTTTGTCTCATGTATATCCACTCCCCACGTATGTGCCTGGGGGCTGAGGAAGGCTGAGATGGCATCAGGTCCCCTGGGAGTAGAGTTACAGACAGTTGTGAGCCACCTTGTGGGTACTGGGAGTTGAACCTGGGCCCACTGGAAAAGCAGCAAATGCTCTTAATCACTGAGCCACCTTTCCACCCCGCAAGTGTCATTTTTGTATGAAGCATGATTGGGTGGATGATGAAGCTGAGCTAGAGGCAGCGGAGAGAACACAATGAGACAGGCGTAGGGCCAGGTGGCTAAGGATGGGCCTGAGGAGGTCAGAGTAGGAAGTGCAGCTCGGGTGATGGAGATCTGAAGATCCCCACGTGAGGCTGGGGCTTTATCTTAAGTGTGCAGAGATTTGAATGAGAAAGTGCCTTGATCCAGCCACTCTGGTGCGTATGAAAGTGGAAACAGAACACTTTGAAGATGCTACTGTGTCCGTCATGATGGCTTACATAGGACCCTGGGAAGTTTAGCCTTCATTCAGACACAGGCTACTAAGGTCTTTGCACAAAAACTTAACATGATTGAGTTTCTAGGTCAAAGTTATTACTGGAGCAAGGTGAAAGATAGATTGAGGATGTTACCAGTGTGGGACTGTACACTACAGGGTAAGTGTTGATAAGTAGTGTCCCAGAATAGCGATGGTCCAGGGAATTCCTCTGTCTGTCAATCTGAATGACCCTCTTCCTTGCATGGTGGGTAGAGATGGGTGTGTGTGTTGAAGTCACAGTTTATAGTCCCCAGAGAAATTCTGCCAAATTTGTTGGAAGGCATTCACCCATTGCCAGTCCTGGACATGGATCTGAAGTCAGTCATAGCCATTGATCAACAGTCCAGGCCAAGCCTACAGAAAAGCAATGTGGATGTCTGGCTCACTAATGTGAGCATGTGATTCCCCATTCCCTAGCTGTACGCCTCCTGGGCTACGCCTGGACCAGTTGCATTACATGGCTGTCTGTCAACAGGAAGGCTGCAATTATGCGCAATCTAGTGGCAGGTCTAATAACTGCTGTAATTTCCGAGTAGTGATGAATGTAATGATATTTTGAGAAATCTGCAACAACGGAATGAGATATGGAAATACACATGATTTTCACTGTCGACAACGTCTCCCGCCCTGCTGATGTCTGCAGCTGCTTGTCCGCATTCCTCATGGAAAGAAATGCTGGATTTCCCGTCACGGCCCAAGAAACAAGGCTGTTCTGCCATTCATCTCCACAGAGCCACTTGAGCTTAGGGTGAGTGGACTCAGTTAGGGACACTTGCTCCAAACGCTTAGTACGTGTGGAGCCAGCCAGGAGAGGATGTGGTGGGACATTTCCCGGTGAGGTGTGAGCAAGCACTTGTTAGCCCAGGCTAGGACACAGACAGATCAGAGAAGTGATTCTACCCCTCTGGTTTAGCAACTCAGTGGGTTTATTGAGCTTACTCCCAGGAGCAGGGACAGGGTGGAGGCAAACACTCTGCTCGCGAAAAGCCGGGTCCCTGGAGCTCCCTGGACAACTCAAGGTGGCAAATGCTAAGGCTCGTATAATCCTGGTAAGGAGCCTTGATGTGGAAGACTTTACCTATTTACTAAGTTTGTACATTTCTTTATGCTCTGAGTCTTATCAGGCGCCTCCAAGACGGAATGTTTCACTTCTAGGAAACTGTGTCTCAGCACAGTCTGAGGAGGACAGAAAGTACCGTTCCCATGGCATCCTTGCTCTTTAGCCCTTCCTGATTTCACCTCACCACACCCCTCCTGACGGGCCTCCCGGACTTCAAGGCTCAGCGCTCCTGTTCCTCTCAGACTCCCCTGAGGAGACTGAACCACATCTTTACATTTCACCACATGGCAAGGAAAAGGGAAGCTGACAGACAGTAGCTTCTCTCGGTGCCCATGGTGGAAGATGCCAACACCCAACACGCTGCCCCTTCCACAGTGAGGGCAGAGTGTGGCCAGGGTGTCTCTTCAGAGTCAAAGCGAAGCCATTTCTAGCCTCTGCACTCAGCTCCAAGTCTATGACCTTTAGGGTCTTTTCCCAAATGCACTAGAATCCTCACAATCCAAGACTAGCAACTATGTCCCATCCCACCCACAGGACCATTTCAATTCTCCTTGGGAAACACAGGCTATCCCTGGCAACTAGCAAACGTTTATTGTTTCCAAGGGTTACAGTCCATGAGCATCATGGTGCGGAGCTTGGCAGCAGGCCTGCGTGGTGCTGGAGCAGTATCTGAGAGCTTACATCTGGTCCACAAGCACAGGGAAGAGAGAGCTAACGGGACCTAGCTTGAGCTTTTGATACCTCAGAGCCATGGAGTCGGAGGGATGGCTCAGAGGTTAAGAGTACTGGCTGTTTCTCTTCCAGAGGACCTGGGTTCAGTTCCCAGCACCCTCATGGCATTTCACAACGGTCTGTAACTCCAGTTCCAGGGGATTTGACACCTTCACACTAATGTACAAAGGAAGGGAGGGAGGGAGGGAGGGAAGGAGGGAGGGAAGAGAAACCTCAAAGCCCACCCAGGTGACACACTCCCTTCATTGAGGCCACACCTCCTAATCTTCCCTACTAGTTCCACCAACTGGGAACCAAGCATTCAAATATATGAGCCTATGGGGGAGGGACAGTCTCATTGCAGCCACTAGACTCTATCTCAGACACCAACTTGGAGCGTGAAGGAGGGAGAGACAAGACTTCTGTCTTTCAGGAACTTAGACTCAGGACAAACTCAGGATGAGAAGCAGAAAAAGATTTCAGGACTGGACAGCACAAAGCAGAACTAGGATTTTATTAAAAAGAGAGAAAGATTCAAGAAAAGAATAAAAACACAGTAAGAGCACTGTGTGGGCTTCCCAAGGGAGAGTCATAATTATCTCAACATTAGCCATCTATACCATGTTGGTGGCTCAAGTTACAACTCAGAAGGTTGCTAAGCAACACTTTCCCCCTCATTTCCCGCTTTTTGATAAGTGAGATTATAAGGTGGCTGTAGGATCACCTTAGAAGGAATTATAATCTGATAAGGTGAAGCAGGAAGCCTCCAGGGAGGCACAGGGGCCTTAGGATGCATTCTTTTTCTGTACTGTTTCCCTGGTTAGGAGCTGGACAGGGAAAAAGCCGTTAGAAAATACCAACTATTCTGGCTTCAAGACCCTCTGGAGTGAGGCATTCTCTCCTCACCCATAACTTTGTCAGTCTCCCTATCCTTCCTCAAATGAAACGTTTTTTATTTAAGGAAAAATAGATTATTTTATTTCATGTGCATGGGTGTTTTTGCCGGCATGTATGTCTGTGTGCCATTCCTGGTGCCCTCAGAGTTGTCAAAAGAGGCTGTGAGAGTCCTTGTAACTGGGGTTACAGACGATTGTGAGCCAAGTGGGTGCTGGGAATCGAACCTGGGTCCTCTGGAAGAGCAGCCAATGCTCTTAACCACTGATCCATCTCAGTAGCACCCTTAATTCTTTTATTCCATTTTTGTTTATATATTGTGGACGGGGTGGTGCATGCACGTCACAGTGCACATGTGGAGAGGTCAGAGGACAACTTATAGAGCTGTTTCTCTCCTTCTCCCATGGGATTCGGAGGATCGAACTCAGGTCGTCAGACTTGGCAGTAAGCACCTTTCCCCACTGGGCCACCTTCTTGGTCCTGGAGCACCTTTCTCCGTTTTATGAAGTAGGGTGTTAGTCACCTCATCTAGAATCCCAGACGAAAGCCAATGGAAAGCTGTAAATTTGTTGTAAGTTTGGTTTTTGACAGTCTAGACTACCAAAACAAGATGTAGGGAACTGCGCCACAGCTCCCCTCCCCACTGACTCTGATCTGGTGCTTTGCCCTGGCTCTTTGAACTATCTTCCTTTTGGAATATCACTCCATCAAATCATGTCTGGTCATTTATGAGCCATTCAGGAGACATGAGGGTGAAGACAGAGCTGGGGGTGGGGTGGGGCTTATTTCCGGCTTACTCGGGGCCCCATTCCTCCCTCTGAGACCTTCGTAGGTATAAAAGCCTGTGAACCAAAAGACCCAAAGATGAGGCCAGAGAGATGGCTCAGCAGTTAAGAGCACTTGCTACTCTTGCAGAGGTCCCAGGTTCAGCTCCCACGTGACATTTTCTCCTGGCTTTTTCAGACACAAGACACACGTGGTACACAGACATACATGTAGGCAAAACACGCATGCACACAAAATAAAAATAAGTAAATAAGTAAAAATTTCTTTCGAAAAGCCACAGACATTCATCCCAAGGAATGATGCTATGGGGTTGAGTGTGGACCCCTCTAGGAAGACTCCCAGAGCCTGGGATCCTGTGAGGTCAAGGCAAGTCACCTCTTCACTCCAGGAATGAGAAGCACAGGGAAGGGGAATGGAAGAGACCCTGTGACAGACTGCAAACCACCCCACAGGTAACAGCCTGCTGCTGCTGCTACTCAGGGTCCTGGAAGTCCAGGTCAGAACCACGGAGCATGAGTGACAGCAGAGACGTCAGGACTCAAGCTGACAAGTTAACAAGCATCCCAGAGAAGGCAGGGACAGGGACAGGTCCAGAGGAGGAGGACATCTCTGCATCCATATGGGTCACAGGTTATTTAAGTGGGTAGCAGAACCCATCTTACCTCTAATGTCCTGAGCTGTGTGGTTCTACATCCTAACCTCTTCTTAACACCGTGAGTCCGCTACAAACCCCACCTTCCTGGCCTAATGTCCCCATGGTGTCACAAGAACAGAGTGTCTCATTTTGCTAGAATGTCATCCATATACCAAAAGATTCAGCAGCTCCATATACCAAAAAATTCGCTGGAAGACATCGCCTCTGTTTTTTGCTTGTCTGCAGCGTGATTCTAACCTACTGAAATACCCTCCAGGACCCCTCTCTCACACTGCACTGTGTCCTGCCAGTGTTTCCAGACCATCCCCCACCTGCTCCTCTAGAGCTGTGGGACTTGATGGCTATTTTTATTTATTTTTCTATTATTTTACAAGGGTGTTTTGCTTGCATGTATGCATGTTGCCACATGCATTAGTCTAGTGCCTTTGGAGTTTAGAAGAGTCATTGGATCTTCTGGAGCTGCAGTTTCATGCAATTGTGAGGTGCAGTGTAGGTATTGGGAACAAAACCTGGGTTCTCTGGAAGAGTACTGTTGGGGACTGTGGACCCCCAGACCCTGAATTTCCTGTGACCCCCTGCCTGCTGGAGTAAACAACTTGTTTTCCTGTGCTTGCAGCTGCTCTGAACAAACAACTTATTTTGCAGCTGCTCTGAGCACCAGACCCTCAGGAGTTCCTGATGGCAGGGGAGTGGTTTCTGGTGGNCCCCCTGCCTGCTGGAGTAAACAACTTGTTTTCCTGTGCTTGCAGCTGCTCTGAACAAACAACTTATTTTGCAGCTGCTCTGAGCACCAGACCCTCAGGAGTTCCTGATGGCAGGGGAGTGGTTTCTGGTGGGCTTGCAGCTGAGAGTTAGGGCATGACCATTTAGTCAAGGAGACCCTGTATAAGCTGCCCTGGAACACAATAAAGTGGGCGTGGGCATTCTTGATTCGAGGGGGCATTCTTGGCGTTCTTCTTTCAAGGATGACCCATGTCACTGTCTGTGTGTGTGTGTGTGTGTGTGTCTGTATTTCTGTGTGTCTGTGCGTGTTTCAATCTCCAGGCCCTTGCCCGACTCATGAACCGTCCTGTAGCACGTGGAGCGGGTGTTGCACTACATGGTACGTTCAAGCCCTAGAATTTCCAGGATATTGTTCTGGAAATTCTTATCAAGACCAATCCGGGTTCGAGGGAAGACACTGGTGTCCACCTGCAAATGAATAGAGAAGCAGAGGGAGTTTATAGGGTCACCAAAGCATCTAAACATAATGAAGCATGGAGTATGTACAAAGTCTCTCGGCTGAGGCCCCTGCACAGTCACAAGTCAACAGTATCTGAGTTCAAGTTGTCTGGGCGGAGTTCTCTTTGTGGGCATGGGATTTTGATCAATTGATTTTGGAGGGATGTAGATGTCGCATGCATTTGGAAATCAGAGTACTTGGTCTTTTCCTTCCATTACAGGTGCTGGGGACTAAACTCAGGTCATCAAGCCTGCTTGGCAGCAAGCCCCTCTACACACTCAGGCTTCTCACCAGTCCTGACCAGAGTTCTTGATGCGTGTACTTAATTCCTGTGCTCATTTCATTCTTAATTCAGGTGAGGACTTGGAAGAGGAGAAGCACATGGTGCTGTAGGTGATAGATACATCAGGTGGCGTCAGGGCTGGCCCCTAAATCTAGCTGGCATGGTCAGTTAAGACAGAAATTATACAGCCAGGCCTATTGATGCTTGCCTTTAATTCCAGCACTTGGGAGGCAGAGGCAGGAGGATCTGTGAGTTCAAGGCCAGCCTGGCCTGCAGAGCAAGTTCCAGAACACTGTGCTACATAAAGAAAACCTGTCTCAGAAAGCCCAAAAAAGAGATAGAGATTATGCTAATTTTCAAAGAGGAAACTGGCTCATATGGACTGAATCTCACAGCCCAGGGGTAAGAGCGTGGTGCAGATTCCTCTGGGAGGAATTTGACAAGTCACAGAGCCAGCAGAAAGCCTGCAACGAAACAAGTTAGACTATAAGTAGATTTATAAAATAAGAATGATCTTTTCCTCTTGTAGCTCAAATTTATCCCCCTTACCCCCCTCCCTCTTTTTTAGATAGGCTTTCATTATGTATACCAGCCTGGCCTCGAACTCTCTGAGTGAAGGGATGAGAGGTGCATTTATTCATTCCCATTGCCTAGTGCCATCAATTCTCCTACCAAACCCCCAGCCAGGATACATGCCTCTCCTCTCTTCTGTATGGTCTTTCTACACCACCTTCCGTCATCACAAGAGTGTGTGTGTGTGTGTGTATGTGTGTGTGTATCTGTCTGTCTGTGTGATACATGCCTCTCCTCTCTTCTGTATGGTCGTTCTACACCACCTTCCGTCATCACAAGAGTGTGTGTGTGTGTGTATCTGTCTGTCTGTGTGATACATGCCTCTCCTCTCTTCTGTATGGTCGTTCTACACCACCTTCCGTCATCACAAGTGTGTGTGTGTGTGTCTGTGTGTGTGTATTTGTCTCTCTGTCTGTGTGTGTCTGTGTGTGTCTGTGCGTTTATCTGTCTGTCTGTGTCTGTGTGTTTATCTGTCTGTCTATCTGTGTGTGTATGTGTTTATCTGTCTGTCTATGTGTGTCTGTGTGTATCTGTGTGTTTATCTGTCTGTCTGTGTGTGTCTGTGTATTTATCTGTCTGTCTTGTGTGTGTGTGTTTATCTGTCTGTGTGTGTCTGTGTGTTTATCTGTCTGTCTGTTTGTCTGTGCGTGTGTCTGTGTGTTTATCTATCTGTCTGTGTGTCTGTGAGTGTCTGTGTGTTTATCTGTCTCTGTGTGTTTAATCTGTCTGTGTGTGTTTGTGTGTGTGTCTGTGTGTTTGTCTGTCTCTGTGTGTGTCTGTATGTCTGTGTGTTTATCTGTCTGTGTGTGTGTTTATCTGTCTGTCTTGTGTGTGTATCTGTGTTTATCTGTCTGTCTGTGTGTGTCTGTGTGTTTGTCTGTGTGTGTGTCTGTATGTCTATGTTTATCTGTCTGTCTGTGTGTGTGTCTAGATGTCTGTATGTTTATGTCTGTCTGTGTGTGTCTGTATGTCTGTGTTTATCTGTCTGTGTGTGTCTGTGTGTTTATCTGTCTGTCTGTGTGTATCATGTGTCTGTGTTTGTCTGTCTGTCTGTGTGTGTCTGTGTATGAATGTGTGCATAGTGCTTGCATGTAGAAGTCAGATGATAACCTTGGGCATCATTCCTCCGTAGCTATTTTCCTATTTTTTGAGACAAGATCTGTCTTTGGTGTGAAACTCACTGGTTTAGGCTAGCCTGGCTGACCAGTAAGCCCCAGGGGTCTGCATGTCTCCACATCCCCAGTGCTGGGATTATAAGTATGTGAGTATTTTAAGTATGCTTTTTGTGTGAATTCTGGGAATTCACTCAGGTCCTCATGCTTGTGTGATAATCAAGCTGTCGTCCTCTGTATCACAAATTATAATTGAGCTTAATAATAAAAACTCAGAGTCAGCTATCAGGGGACACAAGCTGAAGGATCAGAGAAGCAGAGCAGCCAGCCACTAGAGTTTTTACCTCTACCAATGCTCAGACCAAAGGGGCAATCCTGTCCTCAAACTACATCTCCAGACTGCACTGAGCTCCTGTCTCCTCCCACCTCCTATTCCTCTCTCTTCCATCTCACTCCTCTCTCCACCTCCCTAGTGCTGGGATCACCTTGGTGTGAGCTCTGTTTCTCTTTTAGACTGGATCAATTTCAAGTACCCCAGGGTGGCCTTGAACTCACAGAGATCCATCTGCATGTCTTCCAAGTCCTGGGATTAAAGGTGTGTGCCACCACTGCCTGTCCTCTAGTAGCTTAGCTCTGCATTCTGATCTTCAGACAAGCTTTATTTGTTAAAACACAAAATATCACCACACTCATCTAGTGAATTCTATCAAAAATGCACCTTGAGGGGCTGGAGAGATGACTGGACGATTAAGAGCATGCATTGTTCTTGCAGAGGACCTGGGTTTGGGTCCTAGTGCCCATATCAGGTGCCTGTAACTTCAGTTCCATAGCATTTGACGCCCTCTTCTGGCCTCTGTGGGCAACACATACAGAGAGAAAGAGAGACAGACAGAGAGAGACAGAGAGAGAGAGAGAAACATACACACACACAGTTTTTAAAATAACATTGAGATGTGAACATGACCTGGCTGCGACACCTGTCACTCTATAGGGTTGTGACACCTGTCACACCAGAGTTGACTCAGCTCACCGACTGGGTATGCAGACAGCCCTCTCTCCTTCACCAAACCTTGTGTGTCCAACCCAAAGTTGTACCCTCAGTTGAAAAGAATGCTAGAAGAGGACCATTCTTCAGGATACACACACACACACACATGCATACGCGCACACACACACATCATAAATATAACTTTTAAAACATAAAAAAGTAGCCATCACAATGTAATACAAGATAACATGCTACCCAGCAGAGAAAAACTACCTAATAAGTAGCGTTTGGCATCTTCTAACGTGGCCTACATCAGGCTCCCCAGAGGCAAAGCCTGGGTCTAATATGTTCATTTTCCTGAAGGCTCTAAGCAGCGCTGGCTGAAATGATCTGGGCTTAGGAATGTTTGCTCCCAGGGGTGGAAGGAGCCCAGAGTGACTTGACAGGGAGATACTGCAGCTTCAGTCTCAGCTGTGAGGGGTGGCGGCCACGAGGATGATGTCTGACCTCTGCACTTCTCTCCCCCCCTCCAAACCTCTAGGAAACCTCACCTCAGCCCTCCCTGGCTCTGCCTGTCTTAGCGTCTCTTCCCTTGTGGTCCCAAGGCACTCCTTTCTGGGAGATGGGGCTCCTGACACGCAACCTCCAGAACCACACACAAATGTAACCACCAGGGACACAAAGAACACCAAATAAAACAAGCTAATGAAGCACCGTGTGCTTCTTATCGCCAGCCATGGGGTGGGGCTTTTCTCTCAAATTTCTGCTTCCCCAGCTCTTGGCCTCGCATTTCTGAACGAGTCCAAATGGAGCTTATCCCAGCAAACCGAGCTACACAGAAAAACACTTAC
>LOJH01013505.1:0-24772 GCA_001685095.1 Ellobius talpinus
ACTTCCCTGACTCGGTAGCAAGAGGTGTCAAGGCCTCTCCAGGACTGGCCACCACCCCCAGCTTAGGCAGAACAGGGCACAGGGCCTTCTCTGGTTCCTGTGGGCCAACTGAATGGCCGCTCCTTAAGGTTCAGGACTTATCCCATCGGTTCTCAGTTGTAACAGGGAGGCAGGGATTGTCCATCATCGTCCCCACCTTGCCGGGTCCATTTCTTTATCCTGTCCACTCCGTCCCCAGTCCCTGCCACTCATCTCTGCCTCTCGCTGGCTGCTCAAGCGTGGAGAACTCTTCCTCTTGGAGGAATCCAGTATCTTTCGGAAAATCGCCAGCCGGCCCACATGCTACTTGTTCCTGTTCAACGATGTCCTGGTTGTCACCAAGAAGAAAAGGTAGGCACTCAGCTGCAGCTGTCAGGCTAGGGAGCAGCCTCACTTGTCTGGGGTGGCCACATGGCCTCTATACAGAATCAGGTCTCTACTTTCCCCTCCCTGGCCATGGAAGCTGTCCTCAGGCCTGAGAGACAAGGCTCAGGAGCACTCTTGAGGTTAACTGTCCCCGACGACTCTCCTGTGTCCCCACAGTGAGGAGAGCTACCTGGTCCAAGACTACGCACGGCTCGAACATGTCCAGGTCAGGAAGCTGGAGGCCTCAGAGCCCTCACTGCCAGCAGGCAGCGGCCGCAGTTCCTCCGTGCCCCACCCCTTCCAGGTGAACCTGCTGCGTAACAGCGAGGGTCGCCAGGAGCAGATCCTGCTGTCCTCTGACTCCGCGTAAGATGGGGGGCCCTGGCAGGAGGGGGGGCACATGTGCGGGCAGTAGCATGGGAGGGTGGGGTGTGCTGTACTGTGTCTGCGTGCCTACTGCATGCTGAGCACCGTCAGTACCCGTAGAGCCGTAAGCAATGCACAGCCTGTCTCTGGGTATCTGTTTTCCTGTGGGAATACGTCAACTGGTGAATTGCCGTGCTGTCCAGTGACCAGGGAGGGAGCTTCAAGGGGAAAAAAGGACAGGTTTAGAAGTGACTGATGGGCCTTCATTATTTTCAAGGTGGTACTTAGGTCAAATCCCGGAGGGAGGGAGGGAGTGCTCAGCCAGCACTTCTGCACAGCTGTGCAAAGGCCCTGGGACAATAGCAGGAGCTGAAGCACTGCAGGGCAGGGGCTCATGGATCCCAAGGAGGAGGGAGGGTCTCAGCTATGCTCTCTGTGGCCTCCAGGAATGACCGGGCCCGGTGGATCACAGCCCTCACCTACAAGGAGAGGCAGTGGCAGGGCATCACCAACAAAGGAGGTGAGTGTGGGGTTGGGGTGAGCGGGGTTGTTGCAGCCCGGGAGTAGGGCTGGACCTTGGCCCCTGTTGTGTGACTATGTACTTGTAGCCATGGCTTAACCTTATTGGTCCTGCATCTGGGGAAACTGAGGCCAAAGGAACAGAATAGTCTGTGGGGGAGCACCCCTGGCCTAACTCTCTCCATTTCCCCCAGAGCTGCCCCAGGTGGAGATCACCAAGGCATACTTTGCCAAGCAGGCTGACGAGATCACGCTGCAGCAGGCTGACGTTGTCCTGGTCCTGCAGGAAGAGGATGGTGAGTGTGGATGGGCCACACCTGAGTGGGTGTCAACCAGACTGGGGTGCAGCCCAGATAAGGTTCAGTGACCAACTATGCCCAGCCTGCCTCATCCCCGTAAGCACTTCCTCAAAGGTTGGGGCTGGAGAGATGGCTCAGTTGGGATAAGGACCTGATTTTGAACCCAAGAGCCCGTGTAAAGGAAAGCTGGGCATGACGGCATATGGCTTGTGTCATCCCAGGGAAGCAAAGACATGCACATCTCAAGGGCCATGCCCGTGAGAGACTATCTCCAAAGACGGAGTGGGCAGCGCCTGAGGAACTGAGGTTGTCTCTGGACCTCTATGCACATGGGTGTACCTGTATACACACATGTGTAAACACACCACACTCAGGCTCCTCAAAGGGAGGACCGCCAGTACTGGAGTCCTTCAAAGTGAGCTCCCTACTCTGAGTCCTAAGTGAGGTGAATGGGTGTCTGCTCTCCTGGTGGTCATGCTGGCATAGTGGGTGCGGTCCCCACCCCCGCTGATGGAGCTGCCGGAAGGGCCAGGAGCCCAGGTGGCCTTGAGTGACGCCTCCTTGGCACTCTCTCGAGGCAGGAGGGGTGGTCAGGCCCTAGAGCAGAGGTAGGGCGGGAGGGATCCCTCTCATCTACCCATCTGCATCCAGGCTGGCTACATGGCGAGAGGCTTCGGGACGGAGAAACGGGCTGGTTTCCCGAGAGCTTCGCTCGCTGCATCACCAGCCGCGTGGCGGTGGAAGGCAATGTGCGCAGGATGGAGCGGCTACGGGTGGAGACAGATGTGTAGACTCAGAGCTCAAAGCCAGCTGCGGTGGACACAGCTTCAGTCCTTCAACCAGCAAGTGTCTCCACCCTCCAGGAAGTGGGAAGGGTTTGTTCCTTGGGCCTCCCCACAGCCTCACGGTTGCGGGCAGAACACAGGACATCTATCTATACACAACACTTGCTCTCTGGGAAGGCTTTGAGGCAAGCTCCAGGGCCCACATTCTGGTAGAAGCCCAGCCTGGCTGTCCATCCCTTTCTTAGTTTCTGGCCACCTGAGCTGCACCCAGGCTAAGTGTGACACAGGACTGTGGTCTTCACTGAGGACAACACAGGGCCACCTCCCAGATACACCCCACCTCTTCCCGCTTCCCAAGTGAGACAGGAAGGGCCCGTGTTCTGAGAGGACCAGCAGGGATATTATATATTGTGATGGAGGTTTTAAACAGCATTAAAGTATTTCTTTAAAACTTGGGTTTACACCTGAGCTTAGGTCACAGCCACTTGGTGCACTGAAATATCCCAAGGTCTAACAGCAGCGTGGAGACCGGCCTCAGGTCTCTCCTTAGCTCTGACCCGTCTACCAGAGTGTCACAAGTCTGTGGCTCCTGCTTGTGCGTTCATGGATGGTAATAGCTGAACCTTGCAGGGCTTACCCTGGCCACAGGGTTCTGAGAGCTCAGACACAGTAGGGACACTTTGGTGTGGTGATCCCAGTCCCTGCAGAGACCTCCCTCTCGGGGACCTATAGGCCCCAAAGGTAGCCTCCGTGCTGACTAGGGCCGGGCTATGTCTCTCCAACAGCCCCCTCAGCCTGGTCCTGAAGCCCCATGATTTTCTCGGCTTTGACTGGTGCTAGATTAGGGTGGAACACCCAGCATGCACTGTGGCAGTGTGCCCTGTTCTGCTGTGCTCAGCCTTGCTACAGAAGCAACAGATACAGGTGAATCTCCACTAGGTTCAAAAGCACAAATAGCGATGCCCTCCCTTCCTAGGCCTGTCTAGACAGGCTAGGGCCAGCTACGCCCTATAGCTTCCATGACAGGGCCAAGTCTGGGCTCAGCCTGACACCAGTCCTCACCAGGGTGAACACTCACCCACATTTGTAACTGGCTGCTTTGGATGGAGGGCCAGGTCAGAGTTCGAGGAGTAGGCATGGCCTGCGGTGGACTGTCTGAGGTAGGGCCTATTACCTCCTCCTCCAGCCTGAAAGAGATAAACGTCTCCCATCTTCCTCACCCTAATGCTCTGCTTTCCCGGAGCTGCTGGGTGTGTGTGTGTGTGAAGAGGCAGCCAACTGGTGGCCATGGAGTGGTGTATACGTGCATAGTTGCTGTGTGTGCACTGATGTGTGCCTGTGGCAGAAGTGCCCTGATGTAAACCCACTGCCCCATGGCCTCGGGTCTATTCCCACATCCTATCCTCTGAGTGTGCCAAGGAGAAGCAGACCAGTTCACCACCAAGCACACTCAGTAGCTAGAATGAGGCAGAACCGGAAGACTGTGATGCTCTGACTCTGGAAACCTGGGACAAACCTGGGACTGGTGACCCCACAGTCCTGACTCAGTTTGCAAGTGATGAGGGACAAGGATACTGCAGTGCCTGGGGGAGGATGGGCATCACGCACTGACAGAGGTCATTTGGTACAGGACCAGATCAGGAAACCTCCCCCACTGACAGAAGTGTAGGGTTGTCAGTGAGGGTTGGGGGTTCCAAGGACAGAGCCAGCCCCGCTCCCCAGCTGCGGAAAAGCCCATCCTCTGTGTTATCACTCTGGTGGCACATTTCTGTGCCCCCCTCCAATGACAGGGATCATGCGGGGTACCCTGCCCACCCACTCAGCTGGGGAGACTCAGTCCGCCCCCCCCGCCCACCTGGACTGCAGAGAGAGCCCTTCCTGTCTCAGATGAAAGGCCCACTGCCCACTGTTGGGGTCATGGGCTTGCCGGAGGATATCAAAGCTTCTAATACCCTACCCACCTCCAGGGAGGTCTGTGGTCTGGTTGGGGCTAAGTGGGACCAGATCCTCAGGTGCCTGGTGCCCTGACCCACCTGCAGCGGTGTTGCCGGTCGTGGTTCAATGCTTCAGCGGCTGTTGATCTGTGGGGCATCAGGAGACCTGGCCCTTCTTCTCAGCCAACCTCTGTGCCTTCCTCCATATGAGCAGAGTAGACCAGGCTAGGCCTGGTGGGCGTGCACACCTTAGTAAGTCAGAGGTATCTGAGGCATATGGATGGTTTGAGTGCCGTGGACCAATTCCAGAGAGAGTCCAGGCCTCTAGCCTCTCCTCCAGGGAGCGTGCGAAAAATGAGTCCAGCTTCAATACCACACGGATGTGCACACAACTGCACCTTCACCCGGCCTTGGGATTGCTATTTCCCTCTGCTCACCAGGCTCAATTCCAGTCCTTCCAGAACATCCCTGACTCTGCCAGGCAGCTTCGCTCCCACAACCACAAGCCACAGGTGGTGGTGGTTTTTCCTCTCAGGCCCCCTGGTGGCCATAAGAAGCACTGACATGGGGGCTACACTTGGGTCCCTCCCAAGACTCTAGCTTTGCCCCCAAGAAAGCCAAGCAGCGGCTAGGACTGCCATTCTGGTGAGAACGGTCCTCCCATGTCCTTAGCCAGTCAGTCTGCCTGAACTATCAATTCCTTGTCCTCTTCCCTGATTGTTGGATGACACCAGCTGTCACCCATCCCTGGACCTCTGACCAAACAGGCTAAGGCAAATCTGATTCTGTTCAGAGATTGTCCCTTCTGTCACACCACAACAGGCCTGCTGTCTCCTATTTCCCTTTTTCTGAATTCTACTTTTTAAGAAAGTATTTTTATTTGATGTGAATGAGTGTTTTGCTTTCATGCCTGGAGCCCCATGTGGTGAAGCCAAAAGAGGGTGTGAGCATCTCTGGTGCTGTGGAGGACTGTGACCCACTGCATAAGTGCTGGGAACTGACAGGACCTCTGTAGTCTGCAGGGGCAGCAGTGCTGTTAATGGCCGAGCCATCTGTTCTGTACCCCACATTCTACCATGTGGGTCCCGGGCTCCAACTCAAGTCTTCAGGCTGAGAGTCAGGCACCCACCGAGCAATCTCTACTGATGCCAATCCTGGCATTTTGTCTTTCCCCCCAAATGTATCCGCATTCCCGTTGTAAAGGTGCTAGCTCACGGTCGCCCATCACATTCTCTGTAGAATCTCCACGCTGTCTACAGCCACGTCTCCCTTATTTAAAAACATCAGTCTAGTCAGGCATGGTGGTGCACGCCTGTAATCCCAGCACCTGGGAAGCAGAGACAGGAGGATCTCTGAGTCTAAGTCAGCCAGGGCTACATGCTAAAGCCTGTCTCAATCAACCAACCAACCAACGGTCTGATGGGCATATTAGTCTTCAAAGGAAAGCGTTTTGGTTTTCTTACATGTAACTGGGTTGTAGAGCATGTGCCTGTGTTTGAAGGGCTTGAGTTGGTCCCAGTACCTGCCACACACACCCACGGCCCTGTTTGATGAGTACAAAGATTGCCTATAAATACAGATGTGTATCTGTCAAACAAATATCAGAGGCACATATATAACATGTTAAAGCTTGTGCAGATTTGATCACTGCTGTTCAGTCTGCCTAACCTACAGGTTTCTATAGTGTGTTACATTCTATTGCAATGCATTCTTCTCTACCTGTGACAGCCACCATGTTCTGTGGATTTCTGAGCATTTGCTCTCTCTCTCTGTGTGCGTGTGTACATGTGCATGCATGTGCATAGACAGTCACAATGCTTTGCACCCTCAAAATAGTAAAACTCCTTTCCCAGGAGCTGAAGAGATGGCTCAGTGGTTAAGAGCAATATTTGCTTATAGAACCTGCATGCAATTCTTAGTACCCACATCAAGCAGCTCATGCCCTATAACTCCAGCTCCACAGGATCTGTTGCTTCTGGCCTCCACAGGCAGCCTCACTCACAGGCACATACTTGTGCTAAAGATAAACCTTTTGAAAATGTGTTTTTAAAACCTCCTGCTCTTCTTGCTATGGTAGTATTTCTACCTTCCAGCTGTGTCTTACAAGCTAGATCCTATGCCTTTCTTTAATTTTTTTTAAATTACATTTATTTATCAGAGGGTATGCATGTGGAGGTCAGAGGACAACCTGAGGAAGGGAAGCCACCAATCCCCTTCCACCATGTGGAAAGCAAACTCAGGCTGTCAGGCTTGGCAGCAGCTGCCTTTCCCCAAGCCCCCTTGCCAGCTGGGATCATAGGATTTTTAGTGCAGTCTGGATCTCTGTCTGCTTGGGTCCTGTTAGCCTGCCCTTTCCCTTCCCTAGTTCTTCCTGCCCCTGGGCAGTTCCTGGTCCTTAGGAGGGCTGGAGTGGACCACCCCATCACTCTCCTGTGTGGGCTGCAGCTGCTGCCTCCTGGCCTGTCACTCACGGGACCAGCAATGCTCTGTCTCTAACTTCCCTCACACCTCCCCCGCTGTGAACCAGTCTGCAGTTGACCTACGGGTTAGAAGGCCAACTTCAGTTCTCTTCGTGATGGCACTGTAGGAACTGTGCTGCGTGCTCTCCCATGGCTCCCTCCAGAGCTCCTCCCAGGATATTTCCAAATTAGAATCATGGGTGAACCTCTGGGCATGGTGATAGTTTAGCTGGATATAAAATCGAGCTAATTTTCCAATGCATCACCATTTCCTGGTCGCCTGTCTCCCCCCTGTAGACTTTCTGTCCACCTAATTCTGAACCCTTTTTCACTCTGGGCACTTTAGAATTCCCCCCTCATTCCCACACTGCCTGCAAGCTATTCTCCACTCAGTATCCTGTCCCTTCTTCCTCTAAGTCTGTGTGCAGCAGCCTACGGGCTTGGCTCCCACTGGAGCCCATGTAGTTTCCCCGAGGTTTCGGAAGGAGATAGCCACTACCCAGATCCAAACAAGAGACCACCCCAGGTGGGAGGTGGGGGCAGAGTCTTGGATCCAAGTCCAACTCTCCCTCAATTCTTGCTGTCCTCGGGGTCTTCCCCCCACCCCCACCACCGCAGCTCCACTCTGGGCTACATCTGTGGCCTCAGCCTCAATCCACAGGGAGCCCTGGCTCCTGCGATGCTGCCTATCCTTCACCCTGTTGGGTGGGCTGTTTGGGTTAAGAATGGATCTCCTTCCACACAGCCCTGCCCTGTTCCCTCTGAGACGTCCTTCCTACAGGAAGGCATTTTCTAGCTCTCTGGAGGTGTCTTAGGCACCAGTGTGTTCTCCTTGGCCAGGAGCCAGAAGCCAGAAGAATCCCTGCCATTAGAGAGGGGCACAGAACCCACCTGGGCCTCCCTGGCTGGGGAGGCTCACATGCGAGAGCCCTCAAGCCAGCTGCTCTTGGGAGGACCCACACCGAGTCTATGAAAAGCACAAAAACCCAGGCCATGAGGACACCAGTGTGCCTTTAACTCTCAGGACTTTACAAAACTGGAGATCCCATGGCACAGCGGCCTGAGTCCAAGCTTCCAGGATGTGGTAGCTTCCAGCTGACCCAGAGCCGCGATGGCAAGTGGAATTGCCCATAAATACCTTTACATAAATACAGGCCGGACGGCGTTTCCAGGTAAACAGTTGGCTGGCTGCAGCAGTCCACGACCTTAGCACCAGAAGGACCTGTCAGGCAGGTGGGGCCTCGCCTACTCCTGCCTTGGTCCCAACCCAGGTCCCTAAAGAGAGCCAGGATTCCTCAGCACAGCCCACAGGGTGCCCATGTACATGGTGGCCTGAGGCCTGGTCCTCTTCCTTGGGCTCCTTGTGTTCACTACAGCCTTCTTCCCCTGGTCACGAGGCCTTGGTAGGTAGCTGTGTGACCACCCACAGCCCTCCACAGAGATCCATCGCTTTCTGGAAGAGGTATGAATACAGGAATCCTACACCCACACATGTCCTCTTGGTTCCTTGGGCTGGAACATGGTAGTGGTCCTCTGTGGGACTTCCATGAGCTAATGCTTCATGGCCCTGCTGCTGGGTTGCTGGGGTGCCGGGGTGCCGGTCTGCCGGAGGATGGCTGTGTGGCCACTGGAGACACAGGAAGAAAAGAGGGTCAGCAAGAAGGTGTGGTGGGAATCCTCAAGACAGCCAATCCCAGGATGAAGGTGGTGACCTTCTTCCCTCTTTAGCCAAGTCTGGTAAAGGCAATAGCCAATCCCCCTCACACCGTGGTCCAGTCCCCTCTCCAAGGTTCAGGCTCTGAAGACACAGGGAAGTGGGCTACTCCCTTGGGCCTAACCAGAGAGCCGTGTCTGGGCAAGCGTGTTCTCCACATGAACTCCTAGGGAGCTGGGCCATGGACAGCTCATGTTGTCCACTTGAGTAGACACCAGTAATGGGCCAGTAAGGCATCAACCACCCATGCCCACAGGGACCCCACACAGCCACCAGCATAACCTTCTCCATCCCAAGCTCATGTAAGCAGTGGGGGAGGGGCCTGCTCAGCTCCCACTCTGTCAGTTCCAAAAAGGGTGGGAGACAGGGCTTTGAGGCTGGGTGGGAAAAGCTTCACCCAAGGTTTAGCCAAGCTCACCCCAGGGAAAAGATCTATCCCAGGACTCCCAGTGGCCAGCAATGCCCCCTCTCCCCACAGCCCCGTCCTCAGAGATCTGCTAAATGGCAAGGCTCTGGGTGTAGTACCAGATTTGACCACTGGGTGTCACTGTGGATGGCATTATGTACACAGGCACTGGTCAGCAAATTGCAACCTAACCCTAAACCTGAACCTACCCATGAGCTCCAGGCATGGCTCTTAATAGTCTGAGGCCATGACTACCTTGGAGAGGCTAGAAATGATTCAGGCGGTATCCCGTCTGCACTGAACGTCTTCAGGCCGAGGTCTGGGCCCTCCTCTCTTTCATGTCCTACCCTCAAAGTGCGACAGCCTCCTACCTCCCACTACAGAGATCCGTCCCAGGACCCTTGGCAGACTGGGCCTGGGGAGCCAACAAGAGATGCCATGCGGACTGTGGCTATTCACAGGGTGCAGCACAGCTAGCTTTATCTCGTAGATGGGAGGTGCAGTCCCAGAGACTCAGGGAATTGGGGAATCAAAAGACTGCCCCAGTTCTACATGTGGGTACACACAGGCATAGTATGCAATAAAGCATGTGTACACATGTGTGTCTGGTGCATACACGTGTAATGGAACATAATGCCTGGCACAGGTATACACCATAACACATGCACTTTAATTCCACAGAGTATGTATGTATGCATGCCTGGTGCATGAACATCACAGGAGCAAGCATAGGCACATGGTGCACAAAGATGTGGGCACACATGTACACCTGAAGCCATGTACAAATGGAACACACACCTGGGAACACATACCGAGATCATACACATGCGCTGGTGTACATGCATGTACTGACTAACATGCATACAGTGCTGCTCACAGATACATGGGCACACAGCACCCACACATCTTGAATCACCCAGCCCCGCCTACATAGGGCTCTGTGAGATCCCACGGAAATCTGCAGGTCACTCGAGGGAAAAGGTTGGTGCTCCACGCTGACAGTGCATCCCATTCTTGCCCACAGGAAACAGCTTGAGGCCTACTGTGTGTGCATTCCATGGGCGCCAGGAAGGGATGGCTGTGTTTCTCACTTGGTGTTGGTATTAGGACAAGGGGTGGGGTCCTGGCCAGGGGCAGAGAAGTGTTCGGTTCTTCCCCTGGGAACCTGACTCACCTTCCCGGCAAGTGGGCCCTGTGTAGCCGTCCACACAATGGCACCGCCCACTGATGGGGTCACAGTCAGCCCCACCCCCACAGTCACAGCGCAGGGCACAGCCAGGCCCAAAGCGGCCCCTTCTGCAATCTGTCGGGGCAGGAGGTAGGAGAGAAATGCATAAATCACCATCCATCTGCCTGGACCATGGGTGGACAGCCCAGGAGGCATGAGGCCCACCGAGGAAGGAGGAGACAAAACCATGGGCCCTCAGTTTCCTCTGCAAAGGGTAATAGTTCCTATGCACTTTTTAAAAAGTCTGTGCTGTAACCGTGGGCTCCTACATGGAAAAACACCAGCCATAAGCCCTGGGCACACATTCCTGCCTGGTGCCTGGGTTAGTGAGGCAGTATAGAGCAGCTACATGAATCCAAAAGTCATAAACTCAGTTTTGCCTCCCAGTAGGACAGCCCCCCATCCTTAGGCAGTCTGGTCTGAAGGGATCGTGGCCACAAGCAATGATAAGTCAGGGACTTATTTCCACCAGATTGAGGCCTTTCTCATGACAGCCAGATAGAGCCAGGGACTCTAGACTACCACAGGGCCTAACCTTGGCAGCCACAGTGGGTATCTGTGCTTGGTTTATCATATTCTGGCCACTGTCAACAGCCCCTAGAAGGCGCAGGCTGGAGCAGAGATCACAGGAAGGCACAGTGCCCAGGCTCAGGCCTGGCATGCAGGTACCCAGCCCACATGATTTGATATGTGCTATTGATGGAGACCTACCCTCGGATCCCACCCTGAGCAGGACCCTCCACTCACCCAGGTCACATGTGGCTCCTGTACGCCCTGGTGGGCAAAGGCAGAGGCCGCTGACAGGATCACAGGGCACCCCTTTGTGGCAGTCACACTGTTGCTGGCAGCCATCTCCAAAAAAGCCTGGCTGGCACCCTGGTGGGGGCAACAGGCTCGTGTTCCCATCCTCAAATCAAACGAAATGAGGAAAGGGTAAAGGGGTTGGGTGGGGGCCTGACGCTCACCCTTCTCACAGAACTGGCCGTGGAAGCCAGCCGGGCAGAGGCATTGGCCGCTGACAGGGTCGCAGGAGGCTCCCTGTTGACACTCACAGACTCCCTGGCAACCAGATCCGTGGAAGCCAGGGGGGCAGGCTGAAGGAGGACCCTGGTTAGAGTGAGTCGAGGGCAGGAGGTGACAGAAACCCCCAGTTTTCCCAGAATGAGCAAAGGACCGAACCCCGGAACTGAGAGAGGCCCTTCCCTGAATGTCCTAATCTCCCTCCTTCCCAGCATCCCAGCCAGGCTCACATGAGAGGCATAAGGAGCTAGCCTGGGAGCCCATCTTCCACCTATCCTGTGTGACCCTGAGCAGGCACCTCCAGCCCAGAGCCTGATCGGGCTCATCCCATCTCTCCCCATGACTGAGAAAGTGGCCATTGCTCTCAGAACCAGCCCCACTCACAGTGCTCACAAGCTGGACCATAGAAGCCAGGACCACAGTGGCAGGCCCCCGTGATGGGCTCACAGGTGCCGTTGTTCTGACAGGAGCACTTGAGGAGGCAGGCGGCACCATAGTGCCCAGCAGGGCAGGCTGTGCGGAAATAGGATATAGGTTTCTTAAGTGCGCCTGACTCTGTGCCCCTCCACAGCCACACAGGCCCTAAACCCTGCATCCTTCTCTGTGCCCCTCCACAGCCTCCCAGGGCCCTAAACTCTGCATCCTTCTCGGGGTCCAGAGCAAGACCCTCCCTGCTCGATAGCCATGGGGATGTTTCAGTCCAGCCGCTCTCAGAAACTCACCCTGCTCGCAGTGTGGCCCCATCCAGCCCAGGGGGCAGGAACAGCTGCCATTAGTAGCATGACACAGGCCGCCATTCCTGCAGACACACTTGAGCTCACAGCCCTTGCCAAAGCGATTCTGGGGACACCCTAGGGACAGAGGACAGGCACAACTGAGAGCTCTAACAAGGGGTGGACACATTCTGGGGATAAGCTCCCCATAGACTGGCATTCACTCAAGAAATGCTTCCTGAGCTGCCTAGGGCTGGCCTTGCCCTCACGGTGTCCACTCTTCACTCAGTGTCTTGGGTAGCCAACATCAGGTCTGAGAGGCACTCTAAGATAAAGGGGACCAGGGTCTTCAGGGGACTGTAAGCACCTACACAGCTGGCAAGGAGTCAGGAAGGCTTCTTTCCCATCACACATCCTTAGGACTGAGGCCACAGGTCAGGCATGGCCAGCCATGTGGACTCAGAGGGGGCCTGTTGACCACCTTGTACTGCCTGCCCACGCCACTATCTTTCCTAGGAGTGAACGAGGCGGCATCCTGGCTACTGCCTGGCCTTGGGCTTCTAATCTGACTACACCAGTCCCAGGCAGGAGCAGTAGGCGAAGAACAAAGGTTCAGAGAGCAGCCCTTGGTGAGGACTAAGGGAGGAACTGTGTGTGTGGCCCTGGGACTGGGTCCCTGACATGAGTGTGGACCATGACCACTGTCCCCTGGTCGGCCCATTTCTTGCCAGTCTAACTTTGTCTCTGCAGGGGACCCCAGCCTGAGCCTGGCAAAAGGACCAGGAAAACACTCTTCCAAGAAGACATCACCAGGACACAAAGAGCTACCAGGCTCAGAAGGAGGTTCCACTGGCCACAGAGACATGAACAGGCCACAGAATGAACCAAGTCTCAAGAGTCCTGTGTGGGTGGGGTCTGAGCTGGCATGAGATGACCTGTTTGCCATCAGGGCAGGCATATGGTGAGGACACTGCTTCTCAGGCAAGGTTTCTGGAGAATCCACAGTGGCTGTGAGTGTGACTGTGTCCCTGGGGAACGGGCACACACACACACACACACACACACACACACACACACACACCCTCGTGATGGGCTCACTCCAGCAGCCTCACTCCTTGACTCGGTGACATGCCAGTGAACTGTGCATGTGCCCAGCCCCTGGCAGACACTCACCATGTTCACAGTAGACTCCAGTCTTCCCAGGAGAACAGACACAAGTCCCTGACACAGGATCACAGGCCGCCCCTTGCCCACACGCACACACATGGGTACAGTCGGGGCCGAAGCTACCCTGCGGACAGGCTGTGGAGAGAGCAGGTAAGTGATTGCTTCCACCTGGGCTCTGTCAGAGGCTCCACGAGAAGGTTCTGCTGGGAGCTGGGTCCCAGGCCATCTCTACAGAAGACACACTGACACAACACCCCCAGCCCCGCCTGGATTTCAAGTGGGGAAAATCCCCGTGTGACTCAGGAGAAAGTCCCTTTCCTGAGGGGATGCTTGGCCACAGGGATGTACTCAGTGCCTGATATATATCTGGGACAGAGTTGGCCAGAAGACCAGGGCCCTCTGGGATCACACTGATGCTCCAGGGCAGCACACCCTATTGCCACTCTACCTTAGTTCAGTAATGGGGGGTCCAAGAATCAGGGGTGGGCAGGGGGCTGGCTGTCCTCCTATAGGCTGGCCAGCGGGGCTCTACCCCCTTCCCCAGAAATTCAGAGCCATCCAGCCCTGCAACCTGGCCACTCACCAAGGCTGCAGTCAGACCCCAGGAATCCAGCAGGGCAGTAGCAAGCTCCAGTGGCCGTGTCACAAGAGCCGCCATTGAGACACTTACAAACTTGTTCACAGCCTGGCCCATAGCGCCCAGGTGGGCATCCTGCAGGGAGAGAGAGGGTCTGCTGCATAAGCTGGGGGCTGGAGTCAAACATGCAGCAGCCCTGAACACGGCATGGCCACCCTGCGAGCTGCAGCTCTGAACACAGCATGGCCGCCCTGCATACCAGAAGAGCCGTCAGAACCCCAGCTTCCCTGAGGCAGTAGGCAGCACTCACGTAGCTGACAGTTGGTGCCATGGTAACCGGCAGCGCATACACAGGCCCCTGAAGCAGGGTGGCAGGTCCAGGTCTCACCAGGACATTGGCATAGGTGCCCACAGTCCTTTCCAAAGGTGCCAGGCTGGCAGGCTGGGTATAAGTTGGGTAGGATCAGCCCTGGTCTAGCCCTCAGGAATCCCCAAGCTATCCCACTCTACAGAGTAGATGTTGGGGGTAGCACTTACCCTGCTCACAGCCAGGTCCAGTGAAGCCAGGGGGACAACGGCACTCTCCAGTAACATGGTGGCAGGGGGCACCAGGTGGGCAGCGGCAATGCTGGGCACAGGCCTCTCCAAACCAGCCACGTGGGCAGGCTATGGGAAGGGGAGAATTAGGCAGGCTTTCCTGGAGGTGGGCGGCTGGGAGCCCCGAAGCGGCTGTGCAGGGCCAGCTCCCTCCCAGCCATCCGACCCATGCACTCCTGTCTAGGCTCACCATCCTTGCACTGTGAGCCCCTCCATCCTGGGGGACAGAGGCAGGCCCCGGTGACATGGTGGCAGGTGGCACCTCTCCGGCAGGTACAATGCTCTTCACAGTGAACTCCAAACATGCCCTTGGCACAGGCTGTGGCATGAGAGACAGACAGGAAAGCTGGGAATTACAGCCCCGGGGCCTCTGCCCATGGAAGTCGAGGGGAAAAGGGAGTCTGGGTCTAGAAGCCATGAAGAGTTATAGAAATCTCTGAGAATCCTGACTCGGCCTGTAAGCCTCGGCAGCGCCAGGTTTAGATCTGAGCAAGGGGCTGTCTAGGTTGGCCTACACAGAAAGGGAGCCAATGAGTGAAAGACTCAGTAGGTTAGAATGAAGATGAGCCAGCCCAGTATCCACTTGTCCAGACTCTGAGGGGTTCAAAGCCTGGAGGGGTGGATAAGGATCATGGGCACAAAAGATATAGCCTGGGCAGCATCTTGTAATCATGGAGCCCTGGGCAGTATAGGCTTCAAGTCCAGAGACCAAGTCTTTCTCTCTGAAGCCTTGAGATGAGATACACCCCTCTCTCCAAAATAAAAACAAACCAGCCAATCAGGTTGGCCTCTTAGGTACAGCCAGGAGGCCCTGAACCCATTCAACAGTGGGCCACATTGGCAAGAACCAGGCCTGGCCCGTATCTTCAGCATGGAGTAAAACTGGGTCACCCTTGGTAGAACCTCCCAGCTTCCCAGAACCCACTCACGGCTCTGACACTTGTCCCCAGTCCAGCCAGCTGGGCAGAGGCAGTGGCCTGTGAGCCGGTCACATATAC
Source organism: Ellobius talpinus (assembly GCA_001685095.1). NCBI lineage: Eukaryota > Metazoa > Chordata > Mammalia > Rodentia > Cricetidae > Ellobius > Ellobius talpinus. The sequence goes on from LOJH01013505.1 coordinate 15,188, forward strand.
CTCCATTAAGGCAACTGCAGCTGAGCTGACAACCAGCTCCATAGTGTCCAGGAAGGCACTCTGAAAAGTATGGGTAGCGAGGGTCTGACTTTCTGGGGTATGACTCTGTCCGGGAGATACTAGCCCAACATTCCTACACCTGTGTCCTTGGGTGGAAGGCTAGACACCACAGCCACCCCCAGGGTGCTGACCCTCAAAAGGGAGTCCTCTTAAGCCTGAGGGCACATCTACTACCCAGGCCAGCCAGCTCACCTTTCTCACAGGCCAAGCCGGCCCAGCCCTCTGGGCACATGCACTGGCCTGAGATGGGGTCACAGCTCCCTCCGTTGCGGCAAAGACAGGAATGTTGACAGTCCTTGCCGTACAGGCCAGCAGGGCAGGCTAAGGCCCAGAAAGCAGAAGCAAGCCTCAGCGTCTGGCCAGCAGAGCCCTTTGGAGTTCTTTGCGTTTCCACAATCTCCCAAAGCCCACCCTGACTTTCAAGTTGGAATCCTATCAGAGCTGGTTTTATGATGTCTGAGCCCAGGCCTGTCCTGGACTCACCAGCCTGGCCTCAGGAACATGGCACCAAAGGCCAGAGTCAAGTTCCCTCCCAACTTCCCCCAAAAGGTCATGCTGACAGGTAAGCCCTGCACACATGTCCCTCCATGGCCCCACTGAGAGACCATTACCCAGGACTGGACCCTGAACTCCTAGGCAGGGCTTACCCTGCAGGCAGGTGGGTCCCATCCAGCCAGGGGCACAGTGGCATTGCCCATGGACGGGGTCACAGGAGGCCCCGTTGAAACAGGTACAAATCTGGCTGCAGTTAAGCCCATAAGTGAGGGATGGGCAAGCTGTAAGCAGAGAGAAGCCATCAGAGGCATATCCAGGGGACTCCAGGAGGAGGTGTCAGGGAGCTGAGACAATCCGCCAGAGTCTCAGGGCCACCTCTCAGCAGAGCAGCCACCAAAGGGGTGGTCATTTAGAATCTCATGGGTAAAGCTATGTCCTTAGGTGGATGCCAGGAAGGGGCCCCAGGGGTGTCCCCCCCATCATGAAGAACCTGTGCTCCCACAGAACCCAGGCTGAGGCCCCTTGCATACTCTGGGCGCAGTGTGGGCCCCAGCGGCCAGCTGGGCAGATGCAGGAGCCGGTCACAGCATCGCAGGTGGCCCCAGCAGAGCAATTGCAGGCGTGGTCACAGTCTAACCCGAAGAAGCCAGCGGGACACGCTATAGACAAAAGTGGCATTGACAAGAGGCTCAGAGGCTAGAGGACCCTGCCCTGCACCCAGTTCACTATACTCACACCCCAGCCTGCACCCCAGTTCACCATGCTCACACCCCAGCCTGCACCCCCAGTTCACTATGCTCACACCCCAGCCTGCACCCCCAGTTCACCATGCTCACACCCCAGCCTGCACCCAGCTCACCATACTCACACCCCAGCCTGCACCCCTAGTTCATCATGCTCACACCCCAGCCAGCACCCAGCTCACCATGCTCACGCCGCAACCTGCACCCAGCTCACCATGCTCACACCCCAGCCTGCACCCCAGCTCATCATGCTCACGCCACAACCTGCACCCAGCTCACCATGTTCACAGAAACTTCCCCTCCAGCCGGCCGGGCAGGTACAGGCCCCACTGACATGGTCACAGGTTGCCCCATGCTCACACTTGCACTTCTGTTCACAGTTAGGCCCAAAGTACCCCTGGCGACACCCTGAGACACAAAACCCAGCTCACTGTTAGAACACGAACAGCCCCCCCCTCCCAACAGTGGGGATACTTGGCCTTACCACACCCCTCCTACCTACCCTTTCCCCAGACCTCATCTTCAGAGCCCACCTAGGGCAGCCTCTAAAACCAGCTACTCTGACTCAGCCCATCCACAAGCCTTGGAAGGACACAAACAGGGGCCTAAGGAACCCTCCTCGCCTCCCCCCCCCNCGGCTGGGACAGCCCTAACTCTGCACCCGGTACTCCAGGAAAGCTTTAAGTCTGCCACTGACAGGTGCATGTGTGCACCAGAATACTCAGGTGCATGTGTACACACGTATGTGCATATGCAAGTGTTCTTGTGGATGTGGTCACATGTCTTTGCATGTCTATGTGCACACCGAGAGAGGGACACAAGTGCCAGGCCAGTACTCACACTGCTCACACCGAGGACCTTCGTAGCCAGCCTCGCACAGGCATAGGCCACTGATGGCATCACAGCTCCCGTGGCCTGCAGTGCAGTTGCAAGCGTGGATGCAATCGGGCCCCCAACGTCCGCTGTCACAGGCTGCAACAGAGCTCAGAGTCACCTTGGGTGAGCTCCACAGCCAGGTCGTCTTGGGACAGGGGCAAGGGAGGGACCTGCGCACAAAGGATGGGCAAAGGACCCACATACCTCTCTGGCAGCTGAGACCAGTCCACCCAGGAGCACAGCTACAGAGTCCACTGGCTGGGTGGCAGTGTCCGTCGTTGGCGCAAGCACACCTCATCTGGCAGCCAGTTCCAAACCAGCCAGCTGGGCAAGCTGTTGGTGGTAAAGAGGGTGACTGTGGCAGCCTGGTGTGCCCACCCAGGGCCACCGGTGGAAGCTGAGGTCAGACACCACCCATACTCACCCTCCTGGCAGCGGCTACCAACAAAGCCAGGGAGGCACAGGCAGACTCCAGTCCCAGGGTCACAGCTGGCACCGTGCTCGCACGCAGGGCAGATCTCCTGGCAGCCAAGGCCCCAACGGCCATCGGGACAATCTAGAGCCCACTTCCAGGGTCAGTTATTCTTTCCCCTATACCCTAGCTGACACACTGGTGTGTGTCCAATACATCACTGGAGGCCTCTCTTGCCATAATCCAGAGAGGGGACCACTGCTCCCATATAAGACTGCCAAGGAAAGAGGCAGGCCTCAGAACCCCAGGGCTGCAGGGCACCCCAAGGACAGTTCAAGAGCAAAATAAAGAGCCTGCTAGAGAGACAGGGAGCTGATGATAGAGGAGGGCACAGTGCAGGGCCAAGGCTTGCTGGGCAGCTGCAGACACCTCCCAAACCCCAGCTTGTTCCAGCATGAGTCCCTGAAGTTATTATAAAGGAGCCCAGCACTGCATGGTCAGGGCTGAGCTTCCAATATGGTTTATAGTGGGGTTCCCAAGCAGATCTAGGACCAGGGGTCCCTAAATGTAGTCCAGACTGGGGTCCCCCAAATAGAGCTTGGACTGGGGTCCCCCAAATAGAGCTTGGACTGGGATCAAGGGTCCCTAAATGTGGTCCAGGGTGATATTCTTAAACACAGCCCAGGGCTGGGCCTCCTGGAACCAAGCAGCTGTCACTCACCTGCTCCACAGTCCTCCCCTGTCTTCCCCGGTGGGCACAGACACTCTCCTGTGACCCGGTGGCAGGGAGCCCCCACGCAGGAGCAGGAACCTGAGCAGTTCACACCAAACGTTCCTACTGGGCACTCTGTAGGCAAGAGCAGGTGGCTTCAGTCACTCTGTGTAGCTATCAAGGCTAGGAGCGTCCTCTGGAGACCCATGGGGAACAGGAACTTAGCAGGGGGGAGATCTGCAAGAGGTCAGTCTGGGGCACAGGGAGAGGCAGGAGCAGGGATGCCAGAGGGCCAGGCAACCTGTCAAGCAGATGCTATGGGCATCCAGGACCCTGGAGAGCTCCCAGGAGCAGGGGACAATTCCTGTTCCAGGATGGTCCATCCAGGGGACCACAACTAGCCACTTCAACCAAGGTGTGCCAGTCTGTCCCCTCTGTTTCATACCCAGCTCCTCAGCCCCAAAGCTGTAGCCACTGGCTGGCAGGATGAGGGAGCAGGGTGGGAAGAAGTGGTAACCGGTCCGTACAAAGAGTATCAGAAGTCTGGGGCCCTCCACACTCTGTTACACCAAGGAATACAGCAGTATGGGAATTCCTGGACAGGAATGGCCAAAGGCAGGGCCTCACGAATGCATATGGTCACTCCCTAATCTAACCTGGGTACCGGAAAGCCCTGAGTGGCCTCATTTCGTAAAGCACCTTGTGCTCCCTATGACTCCTCTCATGAGACTGGGATGGGAACTGAGGAAGTCACAGCAGGATTTCTTGCCTGCCTGGCAACTGCCCACTCTGCCCATCGCTGGAATGAAAGGGCAGGCCTGATGCAGAGGTACGGCAGGCAGGCAGCCACTCAGTGGGGACCAGGCATAACACATGTGCATGCGTTAGATGGCTGACCATAGCACCTACGCAGGCATGAGCACACACACGTGCACACACGCATGCATGCCCGGGGACAACCACAGAGCACAGACAGGGAGGGAGCGCAGCGTCGCTGCTGAGGTGGTCCCTCAAGGCCTCAGGAGCTCTTCCCCTGAGCACGGACTTGTGCTTGGGGCAGGAATAGTTTCCAGACCATTAGGAAGGGGAAGGGGAACCATTCCTGTAAAAGTATGTGTGTCATTTCCTGTGGTTTATCCTTGGGGGCCCTGGAGGTTTCAATAAAGTAAAGAAAGGCAGAGGGGGTTCCTTTTCCTTTTAGCACAGGCGGCTGGTCCCAGGGCTGCCGGGAAGGCTTCCCTGCACAGCTGCCTCCCTGGGCCTGGCATGCAGCATGGAATCTGAAAAAGGAGGATAGAGGCTTAGGAAGGAAGGCATGCGACAAGTCTGTGTCTATACAGGCATGTGGGTGTATGTGTGTGTGCATGTTCTGGGTGGCTCTGTTAGGAGGCTCGGTCCTGTCCACTCTCCAGACACTGTACAGATGGAAAGAGGGACACTCGGAGCTGGGGAACAGCCTGAGACTCCAGAGTCCTGAGAGCATGCCAGGTCTGGGGACTCTAGACTGACTTGGGAGCCCTGAATATTCTCCCCTGTGCCAACAAGACCTGAGGGCCCTTGCCAGGCCTCATCTCTCAGACGGATCAGCTTGGCTGACTCTGCCAAGCTGATCTCTGTACCTGGCTGGGTGGTGCTGGGAACGTTTCTGCTTTTCTCCCCTATAGAGAGGGGAAAGGGGGGGGATGTCTCGTGGCTCCTGCACTCCTCTCTATCCTTGCCCACTCAAAAATGGTCACACTCAGGCCCTGAAGCTCCTGTGTAATCTGGCCAATGGATATACAGACAGCAAGAGTTATGCGAAGAGAGGTTCAAACATCTCCAGCCTGCTGGCAACAGCCATACTGACTGCCACACAAACACCAAGGGCCTTGCCCCTCCCTCGAGGACTGTGACCACATGGGTATATCCTCTCCTGGTCCTGAAGCTTTAAGCTGAATGTTTGAGAGTCCAGCCTGCCATTCCACAAGTTACACAGCTCAGATACTCACATTAAGGGTCACAGTCTATGGTACTAGTCACAGGTCCCCTGCTGGTGTAGGCCACATAGCATTATCCTCCCTCTCTGGTCTTCTAGGTCAAGCTCCCAGCCCCATATATGCTGGACTCCAACAAGTGAGTACGTGATTTACCAAGCCACCTGCTCCCCAGCTTTGCCTCAGGTCTCCCAGTGATACCTAAGGACCCATCTCACTAAACTACCCCTCAGCAGTCTTGAGGCCCATTCTCTTACCTGCCAAGTAATTAAGAGTTTCTAGGCTCTGTGTTCATTCATACACGCCCGACTACAAGACCCCACAGCCAGGCGAGAACTCTCCAAAGCACCCTTTCCCCCAGCAGCCACCCCGGCTCCTTCTCACACCTGCTCCCTCTTGTTCCCTTCTCATCCATCTTGCCCAGACTCCAGCACAGAGCTCTCCCAGGACCTTCAGTGAGGAGAGGAGTGAACCGTCATTCCGCAGAGCTGCTGACCGTTCCTCTGGCCTGAACCAGGCAGAAGAGTCAGTTCCTCCTCTGAACACCTAAGATAGTCCAGGAACCACCCTGACACCAAGATTGTCGACAGCAGGTAAAGGGACCATTGGCACCCAGGCACCAGACCTGCAGCTTCCGGCCGGCCGTGCACTTTTGCAGTTTCCCCAGTACAAGTAACTCCAGGGATCAGTCACTCACCTTGGCTACAGTCCTCCCCCAGGTAGCCAGGAGGACACTGCGTCCGACACTGGCCGCTCACAGGGTCGCAGGCCACACCCGGTGGGCAGGCGCAATGGTGTCTGCAGCTTGGCCCGAAGAAGCCTGGCTCACACGCTACAGAGTAAGAGGCAAGACAGAAACGTGAGATGGAGGTGTGGAGGGGAGGCTCTCAGTGGCCCAGGACCTCCCTCTCCCACGTGTGGAGGGGAGGCTCTCAGTGGCCCAGGACCTCCCTCTCCCACGTGTGGAGGGGAGGCTCTCAGTGGCCCAGGACCTCCTTCTCCCACGTGTGGAGGGGAGGTTCTCAGTGGCCCAGGACCTCCTTCTCCCACGTGTGGAGGTGAGGCTCTCAGTGGCCCAGGACCTCCCTCTCCCACGTGTGGAGGTGAGGCTCTCAGTGACCCAGGACCTCCCTCTCCCGGGTGTGGAGGTGAGGCTCTCAGTGGCCCAGGACATCCCTCTCCCATGTGTAGAGGTGAGACTCTCAGTGGCCCAGGACCTCCTCCTTCCGGGTATGGAGGTGAGGCTCTCAGTGGCCCAGGACATCCCTCTCCCTCAGGGACTCACCTTCCTGGCAGCGCTCGCCCTGGAAGCCAGCCTTGCAGGAGCAGCTTCCATCCTTTGGGTTACAGGACTGTGTGTGTGACTGCTCACAGCGGCAATCCTCAGAACATCCAGGGCCAAAGGCCCAGGGAGGGCAGGCTGCAGACACAGAGCCATAAGGGGCCTGCCCACTGCAGCGCTCACCCCAGTCAGTCTGGATCACCAAGGGTGGCCCTGGTAGGCCTACCGTAGCTGAGCCCCCTTCCAGAACATTCTAGGAATGGGCACATCTGCTTGTGAACCAGGGCCTCACAGCTGAGAAGCTGTTCCCGGATCATACCACTTTCTAGCTAGGACAACCCCAGTTTTCCCCTCTCAATTAATTCTTACAAATGTCAAACCCTACCTTCACCCTCTCTTTCTCTGCTAATCTGCTATCCCCTTCCCTGAGTGTCTGTGCCCCCAGAGATGGGGACTCTGAGGAGCTGGCTTTGTTCCACAAGACAAGTTCAGTGTCCTGCAAGTTTCCTAGAAGTCTGTCCCCGCTCGCCTCCATTACCAGATGAGAGGCAGCAGTGAGACCAGCCTAGGGACAGAGCACCAGTCGCCTGGAGGCCATCCGCAGTAGTGATAAAGACTCCATCCACAGTGGCTGCCACAATGCTCCCAGCACAGTGTGAGACTCAGCACAAGGCGGATGGTCCCATCCACACAGACAGATGTGGCAGAACTCACCAAGATGGCAGAAGCGGCCATAGAGTCCTGGGTCACAGAGGCAGGCCCCATAGAGGCGGTGGCATCGGCCCCGGTTAGCACAGTGACATTTCTTACGGCAATGTTTGCCATAGAAGCCCTTGGGGCAGCCTGTGGGAGACAGTTTAGTGAGAACTGCCGTTGGGCCTACACACACGTAGTTCTTAGACGAGGGGACATGAGAGGCCTCGTGTCAGGGGACAGGAGACAGGACAGCCGTGCCCACTGGGACACCTGTTGGTTGTCCTGGACAGTCCCTCATTCCAGAGCATTCCGGAGACAGAGCACACTCATCAGCACACCCTTGAGAGGGGCAAAATCTCCCCTAAGTGCCCTGACCTCTGACCCACACAGAATACTGAGTCCAAAGAGGGGTGGCTGCAAGGCCTCACCTGGTCAGGGCTACACCCAAGCCTGGCAGGCTGCCCTTCTCCAAATACCGCCGTCTGGCCCTGCCCTGCCTCGTGTCCCTCCTATTGAAAGGGACATAAACAACTGAAAATGAAACCCCCAAAGCTGCCATGTCCCAGTCTCCTGGATCTTGAAATAAGACCACCCACATTGCTCAAAGACCCCCAAATCCAATGAACAAATGTGCTTAGCTTACAGGCAAGTGGCATTTGAGACAGAGAGAAGAAGACAGTCCAGAGGTGTGGTCATATAGGGTCACAGGCAGAGACTGGAGGAATAGAGTCATGTAGTGAGGGACACCCAAGGCCTGGGAAACCAACATAAGGGGCTCCATGAGATCTCCACTCCTGAAAATCGGCCAGTCTGTCCCCAGAAGCCCCCTTTAGTTTACCTACTAGGGAATCTGGTGGCCCTCCCCCGAGACTGCAGGAGAAAAGCTTCTGGGAAGCAATGTAAATTCAGATCCTACACCTGACAAATGTCCCTCGGGCCACCTGGAGCCTGTCACACCTAAGGCTCCCCCAGTCTCCACGTATTGTTGGCAGCAGAGAGTAAGGGAGGGACAACAGAGACACTAAGCAAGGTTGGGGAGAAGCCGTGAGCACTGTGGGCTGCTGGAGCGCCCTGTTGTCCCCCTTGGGGCTGGGTTCTGTCAACTGTGTCCTCTAGGTTCTAGCAGGAGCAGTTAAAGTGGCAGAAAACACAAGAGACCCAGAGACAAAGCCGTCCCCCCCCCCGCCAGAAGCTTATTCCCACGAACTGTAATTCCCCACAGTGCTGTGAGTACGGCTAGACAGGATGTCAAGCATCACCCCAGGCAGCCACCAGCACAGACAGAACACCTTCTACAAATCCCAGCTGGCCATCTCCAGCTCTGCTCGAATGCTCCCAGGTCCCAAGGGCTCACCATCTCCCCAGGGAATCCATTCCAAGCAAGTCTCTACCCTTCGAATTGAGTCTCAACCTTCTATGTGTAAATCCCAGGAAGTAAACCACAAGGTAAAACTAATGCCAGGTTCACCAAAGGTCTTTGTCCTGTGTCTGTGCCCCCCCACAAAGCCAAAAGCCCCAGAGTTCCCGGAGGGAGGGAGCTACACGCACCATCCTCACAGTGGGCTCCACTGACACCCGGGGGGCAGCGGCAGGCTCCTGACATGGGGTCGCAGGTCCCGCCGTTCTGACAGGTGCAGGGAGAGCTACAGTTCTTCCCGAAGGTGTCTGGAGGACAAGCTGCAGACGGATGACAGGGAACACCAGGATTACCAACCAGCATGGGGAACTCTTGTGGTCCTTCTGGCATGAAAGTCACCAGTTTTAAACAAATGCTTGGGACAGCAAATGATGCAATTTGTGCCTCATGACCCCAACTGCACTCATGGCAGACATCACTAATCAACACACGCACACGGTAGTCCTTTCAATCAGATGGCCCATTCAGATGATCCTCACAGTCTGAGATGAGTCTAATTCCCTCCTGATCAGGAGGCATGGGGAGAGATAAGGAAGGCTGTAGACAGATCCATTTCCAGGGTGCTTCAGCGGCTAAACTGTTGTGTAGCCCTGAGCAAGGCTCTGCTCCTATCAGATAACGGTTTCACAGACCCCGCTATCTGTACCAGAGAAGCCTGCCCACTAGCTCTCCTTCACAGACAAACAATACTCTTAGGTATTTGTTGGCTTGTCATTGGGATCCCTGGAGACTGGCTGGGAGCATCACACACCCTGTCTGCTGGTTCCCAGAGTGCCCCACATCCTAGTATCATGTCTTGTACAAGGGGGGGGCAGTCAGTAGACTCATCAAAGGGAGATAAGATGATATGATGGTAAGTAGATGGGAGGGAGAGAGGGAGGGAAGAAGGGAGGGAGGAAGGGACAAGTACATGGGTATT
>LOJH01013506.1:315-24772 GCA_001685095.1 Ellobius talpinus
TGTGTGTGTGTGTGTGTGTGTGTGTGTGTGTGTGCCTGTGCCTGTGCCTGTGTGCATGTATTTTAGAGTCTACTTGTATTATTACTTCACTGTGGCTAGGTCTGATCCTCACTCACAGCCGTTTCTTTAAGTACAAATCCCAGGAGGGCAAGCCAATAGGTAATGCATGTGCTCCCCTCCATAACTTCTACCCGGTTGGTAAAGGTGCAGTAACAGTTACTGAAAATAAAGGAAGGGACAGAGGACATGAGGTAGGGAAAGAAAGGTAAATGGAGGAACAGGAAGAAAAAGGGAAAGGAAGAAGGGAGATGAGGCATGTGTGAAGGGAGGGGGAGTGAGTGAAACTAGCACAAAGGAATAAGCCTACAATGACCTGAGCTACCATCTACTTGTCCAGGGGAAGGGCCACAAGCCACTGCATGAAACAAGCTAGCTTTTGCTGCCTGGGTATCTAACTGGAACTGGGTTTTCAGCAGAATCCTCTAGAGCACAGCCTATAAATGCTTAGAACCCCAAAGCCCAGGAGTGCTGCCAGCTGCAGTATCTTATTAAGAATGTATAGGCTTTAAAAACTGTGATTATACTCTGTGTCACTCACACAGTGGACACATTTATCTATGGGACTGGGTCATTAATATAAATGAGGATGCATGAAAACTCGGGTGTGAACATGGTTCTCTGGGAACGAGCACTAGGCTTCAAAGACCACCTCCCTGCTTCTTTAAAAAGTATTAACCAGCATAGACTGAAAATGTTGAAGGTGGGTGTGCAACCTTTTCAAAGCATGAAAGGTCACAGAGTCAACACTTTCACAGACTGAATGCACAGGATTAGTGAAGAACCATGGGAGCCTGGCTGGGATCAGCCTGTCCTGGCACTGAGGGCTTTCAGACATGCATTCCGAGTTCTGGGCATCTTCTGGGAGGTTTGGTCTCTTCAGTGTTTTCTTCCTGGCCGACCATGATCACTCCTGATTCTAACTATACTTTAAATATAAAAACATACAACCATTTCCACATGGACTTTTATAAAACCCTAGACATAGTTGCAACAGAATTCTCTTCAAGTAACACAAAGAAGGAAGAAAGATTTGGAATGTAGCACAGATGGCTCCCAGTGTGGCAATACTACCAGACCATGACTGGTTCCCAGACTCCAAAATGGTTGAAGTGTGAAGTATCTGTAAGAGCCCCAGTTCTGGTGTTGTATCTTACAGATTTTCCCCTTGAGAATTCCAGAAATTCGTAAACCTGTATCTGTTATCCACCCAAATGCATTCCATAAAGCAGCATCCCTGAGCTAGGACCACAGTCCTTATCTTACGTGTATCTTGTTACCTCATGTTTTTTTTCATAAGATGATTTTAGAGTTCACTAGCCACTCACTGCCTAACATGGGTCTTTTCATCTCCACCATCAATTAAGGCTCAGCGAGGAGAAGGCACTTTGTTCATTTCTGCCTAGTCTCCAATATGGCATTTTTGGAATGAGTCTGACATCACTATTTGGGTACTCTGCAGATTAAGCTGTTGCATGAGAATCAGAGGCCATTGGGAGTGGACCAGAGAGAAGAAAACCTAATGGTGCAGAGAAAACTGTGTATAGGGTGGGAAACTTCAACGAGACCTCTGTCAAAGGAAAATGAGAGATCAGGACTTATTTACTCTAGAGAGAAACCAGAGACAGGAAAGATACAGAGATTCAGTAGAAACGAGACAGACATTGCAAAAGTCACAGGATACCAGAAGAGGGTAAATGAAGTCGCCAATATACTCCCTATCCGTGCCCTCAACTTTTCTCTAACCTGGCATCTACCACCCATCACTCTACCAAAACTTTTTTTATAAATAATTTTCTGGATACTGAATTCATGCAACATGGTCTAATTCCAGTGTCTGACATCTCTTGATATCTATGACACAACTTTCTCTTAGCTTTCTTGGTTCTCAGGCCACTTCATTCAGGTTCCTTTATGACTTTCCCTCCGGGACATATGGACATATGGTGGGTCTGTATATCCCTGGTTCTTATCTTCTCAGTCTAAAAAACTGGAATGACATCATCCATTCCTATGCTTTGGATTGCCAATAATTTGTTGATGACTCTGTAGTCTATATTTTTAGGCATTGCTCTCAGTTTCAGATCTGAATATGCATAATTCCTATTGGACACAGTCACTTACTATTCCATAGAATTTTGAATTCATTACCTTAGTTCAGACTCACCCACTAGACCCTTTCCTATTAACACACCCTAGTTCAAACCAGTCTGCACGTATGCATGAATCTGCTTCTAGGTCAGTTTCCACACTGCAGCCAGGCTGATCTTTCCAAACTCTAAGAATTCTGTCACTGTCCATTTCAAACAGTCCACTCAGACCGTCTCAGTCCTTTAATTTGGCTTTCCTGAACACTATTTATATCCCACTCATCTTGAAGCTCCCCAGATGTGCTCTGGTTTCTCATCTCAGCATCCATATAAGATTACCCTTGTCAGAACCCTAGAGACGTCTATGTTTTACTTGTCATTTTAACATCACTTAGACATCACTTCCCTTGAAACGGCTTCCATGATCTGCCCGTCTCTTTTCAGCACTTAGTTCTATGTACTTCTACGTGTTTAGCAGCCCATTCCCTTCCTTGGCATCTTTATAGAGTCAAATGACTTTGTTCTTAATCTTTTCACACAGAACACTGAGCTCTCCTTTAGGGGCTACACTGCATTACAATTTTATTTGTTGTTTATAATATTCTAAAAATCCAGCAAGGTCTTAATCTTAAAAGATGAGAAACCATTATGGTCTCAAGACCTAACTAGCATTATTGTTTTCTTTATCAGATGGTAGTTTGTTGGCTCAAGTTCAACTTAATAAATATTTTAGTCATACTGAAGTCTCAATCTGGGAATAAGAAATGCTAGGGTTGACATTTTAAAAAGCTATCATTAGTGTGTTAGGGTATGTGTGACATGGTACATATGTGTCGTCAGAGGACAAGTTTTTGAAGTCAGTTCTCTCCTTCCACCTTTATATAAGCTCCATGGATCAAACTCTGGTGGCTTTTCCTAGGGGAGTTTACAAAGCTGAGGGGAGACCCTCTAGGGCCCCACTCTTGACTAACAAAGTTCTCCTGTTAGTGTCTAGGAAGCTGCAGTACCATGTGACCATGCTAAGGAGATAGTGACACAGGGGCTTACAAGCACACAGGTCAGGTTACAGACATGACAGGTGAGCGATATGAACTCTTGGGTTTACTGCACGATTGTCTTTGTGGGAAGCCTACTTGGCTGAGATGAAGCAAGGATGGAAGCTGGGTGAACAAAGACTGGGAGATCTTTCCCAGCATTTCAACACACAGCTTAGTTTTCCTGATGACTTATGGCTTTTGTTTGTTCGGGTCTTTCAGAGGAGGAAACTTTTACTATTCAGTCTTAGTGAAAGCACAAATTGCATTTTCTTACATGGATAAAAATCACTAGAGTTTATTTCATAGTTGAAAAATCTTGATGAAAGGCTTAATGTACTCACAGAGCAGTTCACAACAGATTGCCGTTCCAAGGGCAAAGGGGTTCTGCGCATGTACATGGTGTGTTTCTGTGGCTATAGTCAGTGAAGGATTAGTGGCTAGCTATTATGTCCCTTTAGAAGACACATTTGATTCACAGAATCAAGTAAACACAAGCCTTGTTTCCTTCTGTCTCTAGCAACACTCTCTAGTATACTAAGAACCATCTCAGGCTGGGATACAGTGATGAAGTAGTGCCTGACCACACAGGCACTCAGGAGGGAAGACTCTGTGGACAAAAATCAAGGAACCTGGATGGGAAATTTAGGTTGAGAAAAGAAAATGGATGCAGTATCTAAGCAGACTAGTGACATCCAGGACAGATACTAAATCCTAAGGTCTGTGCATCACACCTACCACAGGCCCATCCACACTGTAGCTGATTTGGTGCTAAAATGGATTAAACTGAATTTGGTCTAGGGAAATGGTGGCCTTTTTCTCAATACTCTGCATCCAAAAATGGGAGCTCCTTGCCTTCTGATGGAATTTTATCATAATAAACATTGTATGCTGAAAATAGGAGTCACAGATACCCCTAATTCACTTGAGCTACCAAGCATCAAATCCCACAGTTTAGCACACAATACATAATGCACCCGAGCATCAGTTCACCCTCCTGCCGATGACTGAGGCTGCAGCAAGAACTGATAGGTTTGTGCTGGAGGATTATTGACTCCATAATTAGAAAGTGAAAATTTAAGAAAAAGGCAAGAGAACCTCTTCTAGGTCAGGACCAAATATAGAAGACAAATAGCTGAAAGGACTGAGGGTGTGACTACATTTTCTCAGCCACACGTTAACTTCCAGGATATAATACTGTCATCCCAAGAGCAAGAGGGAGGAGCAACGTGGCACTTTTTGAACCCAACAGAAGTCTTGTGGGAAGAGCTGCCTGGCAGGGAAGACAATGTCACCTAAATCTTTTGAGTACTTGGGTGCTGGTGGGGGTGCTAGTCTCACCTTGAAATTCCTTCAGGAAGAAAGCAGCTTCTTGTGTACATAAGACAGACACAGACAGTGGTGACACTATCTCTTTAGGCTTCATGGCACAGTTGCTATTTGAAACACATTTTTCATCATCATTCTATGGCTTGCTATCCCCCATTCATCCTACAGTATAAATATGGAAGTATTACTGACCATTATTGAACACGAGCCATTCTCTCAAATTGTTACTTTCCCCTCTGGCTAAAATGCTTTGTGCTATATTGTGAGCTTTGTGTTCAATATATTCCTGCATCTTTGAAAATGTTCTTGGGTGGCCCTCTTCAGTGAAAACTTTTCCAATGCCTGTATTACTTTGTTCTACTGTTTTGGTGAATGCTCACTTTACTTAATATTCCCCTATTTTCTGGTCTTTACGTAAATAGGACTGTCTTAGCAACCCTTTGGAAGCCTGGAAATTTTCATAGCATCAGACATGTGACAAGCTCTCCACAGTTCTGAGAGGATATAAAACAAAAAAGTATATGAAGTCCAAACCACATTGTCACCACACAATTTACCTTTTGTCTAGCATCTGCTACTGTGTTCTGGTGCACCAGGCAGCCAGGAGGACTAGGGGTTATTAGCAAGGCTGGCATTCTTACTTATTTAAGCATATACATCCCCCCACATACACACACATACATGTACATACACAGACATAAACACACATACACATATGCACACATTTTGTGTACATACACAAACATATATACACATATAAATACATGTTTGGTGCTAATCTTCTCTCTCTCTCTCTCTCTCCTCCTCCTCTTTCTCTCTCTCTCTCTCTCTCTCTCGATAGGTTTTCTTTGTGTAAAAAGCCCTAGCTGTCCTTTGTCTTTTCTCTTTATTGAAGGAATTTTACACAACTCTCTCCAAATGCTGTTGCATTCTATAACTCACGAGAAGCATTTCAAAGGAGAGGATTAGTCAAAGATAAAGATGTTAGAGAAAACAAAAAAGTGAGCCAGGAGATGTGATTTATGCAGTAGAAACAGCTGTGAACTGTGGAATTTAATTTCAAAGCCTTGCTCCCTATAGAGACAAAATCATCTGAAAAAAACAGTATGGCCTCAGCATGCACATATGCTAATTTATTAAGGCCACAAAAGACAGCATATAAATCAGAGGCTGTAAGGTCTCCATAGGGAAATAAAGGACAATACAAAATAATTGGCCAAGTAAGAGCATGGTTAATCTGAATATCAACAATGATCTCCATGTATCTGGGTTTACAAAGGAAGGCTAGATTCATAGAAGAGTAATTCTTTTAATCTTATAGATATATACTATAGCAGTTAATTGTTTAAAATACCAATGAATCAAATATTTTTCACATATTCATATCTTCCTTCTGGAGTGTATCATTTCTAGACACTGAGTGCATACAGCATCACACAGATCTGATTCAGTTCCGCAGATTATGGGTCCAAGGGAAGGCCATTTCTCTGAGAAACTCAAGTGTGTAAACCATTTAAGTTTGTACGTCAACAACGAACAAGGTCCCTTCCTCATAATAAGCATAAAAACCCCAAGAACAGGCTGGGAAAGGGCTGCTGAGAGACAGTAACAAAACTGTTAGAGACAGTAAAAGCTGGCGCAACCTTTGCACGGACAGTTTTCAAATGTCTCAAAATACAATTGCTAATGGCTTCTACTCTATGATTCATGACACTTCCAGCAACCCAGTTTTTAAGGAAATAAACAGATACACATGTGTTGGCTAGTTTTATGCCATCTGAGAGGAGGGAGTGTCAATTGAGAAAACTGATATCAGGTTGTAGGCATGACTCTAGTTCATTTTCTTTATTTGTCTTTTATGTATTACATCCTAACTGTAGTTTTCTCTTCTCTACTACTTTTATTACCCCCAAAAGATGTCTCTCCTATCCCCCAGATCCATTCATACTCCATTTCCCTTTAGAAAAGAGCAGGCCTCTCAGGGATATCAACCAAACACAGCACAAGAAGTTACAATAAGCGCAAACCCTCATACCAAGACTGGACGAGGTGACCAAGTAGGAAAAGAGTCCCAAAAGCAGGAAAAAGAGTCAGAGACACCTCCACTCCCACTGTTAGGAGTCTCACAAGAATACCAAATCAACAACCATAACATACATGCAGAGGACCTAGCTCACACCGGGTACAGGCTCTGTGAGACCCTATGCGCCCTGTTTAGATGATTCTGTGTCCTCTCTTCTTGTAGCACATCTTCTTAATTAGTGATTGGCATAAAAGGAGTCAGTTCATTGTAGGTAGTGTCCCCCCCCAGACCGGTTGATGGTCATATCTGCTATAACAGACTGAACAAGCCATGGAAAGAAAGCCAGTAAGCAGCACTCCACTGTGGCCTCTGCATCAGCTCCTGCCGCCAGGCGCCAGCACTCCTGGAGTTCCTGCCCCTACTTTCCTCTGTGATTGACTGTTACCTGGTTTATTTATAAACCCTTTCCTCCCCAAGTTGCTTTTGGTCAATGGTGTTTTGTCACAGCAATAGAAACCCTAACTAAGATAGCACCATTATTTGTAACTATGAAAAAAATAAAAAGGCATGTTTGAAAAACTGGTAAAGGTTACATTATGGAACATTATTTAACCGAAAATATTGCAAGTGTACTAAAATAAACTCTTTCATAAACCCTAAATGGGAAGGAAGAGTTGAAATGGCATCCTATGACAGTCACTAGATTAAAAAAAATCCACTTCTGAAAGAACTTAATGAGAAAGTGTTTATGCTAACATGTAGAGTGAGGTCAAGATGCCAAAACTATTCTTACACAAATCCAAATAGATTTTAAAGACTTTCCCTGAGAATGGTGCTATCAAAACAGCAGACCAGGGAGTCCCAGCTCATGTCCCTGCAGAAACACTGATGTCACAGTGGCGTACTGTCTTAGTCAGGGTTTCTATTACTGCCACGAAACACAATGACCAAAGCTATTGGGTTTATTCAGCTCATGCTTTCACATCATAGAAGGTCAGAACAGGAACCTGGAGCAGGGCAGGAACCTGGAGGTAGGAGTTAATTCAGAAGTCATGGAGGGGTGTTGTTTACTGGCTTGCTCAACAAGGATTGCTCTGCCTGCTTCCTTGTAGAACTCAGGACCAGAAGCCCAGAGAAAGCATCATGTATAATTGTCTGGGCTCTCCCTCCACAAATCACTAGTTAAGAAAATGCCTACAGGCTTGCCTACAGCTCCATCTTACATTTTCTCATTTGAGATTCCCTCCTATCTGATGACTCTAGCTTGTGGCAAGTTGACATAAAACTAGCCAGGACACATGTAGACTCAAGTATCTATTAACAGAATGCTGGAGTTTAGCTACGAGTATGCCATACCCTCAGGAGAGCACAGAACTGAGAAATCCACACTGTGACAGGTAAGAAGAATGATTTCATGTTGCCCACACCAGCTCCTCCTTCAAGATGGTGCAAAAGGGAATATTCTGACCCAAGAAGTCTCTTCCCTACTCCCCCTCACCCCCCCCGCGCTCAGTATAGAGAATACATTCGGCATTCTAGAATTTTAGAAGACTAATCAAGTAATGAGCTGCTCTTGGCTCCCTACAAGCAGGATGGAACTGGCATGCTTTGGATGCCTGGGAACTGCTTAGAACAAAAGGAAAGTGGTGGGTGGCTTGCTGTAGCCAGCACAGCTTGATACAGTCAGGAAAAAGGCACTCAGCCTTAAAGTTTCTCTATAGGGAGGGAAAAGGGAGGAGATCATATGGTCATTATTCTAGATTTTCCAAGGACAACCTGGGGACTCAACCTTTTTGCCTTGGCTCACTCTCAGAATTAGTGGAATTGATAGCTCGGGAGCCTGGGGGCTGCAGAGAACAAGAAGAAAGGCAAGAGCTTGGTGCATAGAACATCTCTGTTCAGGGAGAATTCTACAGCTCCAGATTTCTCTCTTGGGAGAGATGTGGAGGAAAAGAGTATGCATCCAGTGTTCTGGCTCTCCTTAGGACTATAGGAGAAAACGGTATCTGACTGCTGAATTGGCATAAATTGAACATGCAATGGCTTCTCAGAAAAAGAAAAAGCTATAGTTTTGGAGCCTGTCCTGGCACTAGCTCTTGCAGGCAAGGCTGGCCTCGAACTTGAGAGATCTGCCTGCCTCTGTCTCCCAAGTGCTGGGATTAAAGGCGTGGCCACTGCCCCATGGAAATCACATGTTCTTCAAGAGAATCTCTAACCAGGTCTTGAGTGGTAACATTTTTGTATCAAGCACTTCCTGAACTATCAGAAGTGGTTGTTTCTTTAGTTGGGAAGATTATAAACAGAACCTGGAAGAGATACAATGAAACAATGAGTTTGGTTTAAGGAAGAAAAATAAATCACTAGAAATCAACTGTAAGGAAAGGAAAGTATATAGTATAGGATTTGCATAAGATAAAAATGTAAGATAATCACCATAAAGAGGTTCAATATGCCCAAGAAAATGCAGAAATACCTAAAAGGACAGGAGAGGAAATTTTAAGCTCAAGAATGCAGCACCTGAAATGTAACACTTAGCAGAGGCTCAGCAATGGGCTTGCTCAGGCAGAAGAGCATTGAACTGCTCCATTGAGGGGATTAAAAAGAGAAGAAGAGTGAAAATCAACAGGAAAGCGTAAGTGGCTATGGGGACACCAACATATGCATTATGGAAGTTTAAGAAGATGAAAAGAAAAAAGGAGCCGGGAGATTCTTCAAAGAAACAATGACAGAAACTTCTGTTTAGGAGAATAAGGAGAAGGGAATGGACAGATACAACTCCACATGATGGATGCAAAGAAATCACACCAAGACTTACAATATTATGAAAAGTCAAAGAAAATACTGTAGAGAAAAATGACTTGTCATATGCCATAGGATGCCCATAAGAAATCAACTATCAGTTGATTTCTCAGCAGCAACAATTCTGTGACGCTGTGAGATTTTGTATCCTGAGAGCATATTTTTTTTTAAAAAAGCAAAAAGTAAAAACAAACCAACCAACCAACAAAAAACTCCACAGAAGAATTGTTTTTGGCAAAAGCTTCCTTAAAAAATGAAGGGTATTTTCACAACATCTGTGGTCTATTACAGCAATAATCAGCAGATTATTCTATTCAATAAAAAGAAAGGAAAATGGTTAAATGGACTTAACAAACAAAGCAAACAAAAAAGGACTGACTAAATGCTATCAGTACGAACCTTTCTTTAGATTTAGAAACAGACAGCCATAGAGTAAAATCATGGAAAAGACAATCCATGTAAACAGTAGCCAGAAGTGGCTCCACTTGCACCAGAAACAATACACTTCAAATAAAAATTGCAAAGGAGACAATGTGGAACCATAATGCAATGATAACAAGGTCAGTTCACTAGGAAAATAAGTAAATTTCTCTCTCCCTGTCCTTTCTCTCTCCCTCCAACATCAGATCTCCCATCTTAAGGATCAAACATTGACAGAAGTGAAGAAAAAAATCAAACCGTAGATTTCCACTTCCATAGCAGATAGAGGAGCGACAGGTGGAGAATGAGAGGGACTGAAGCAATGCTATAGGTGAGATATTTAGACATGAATGAATCAAAAGTAGCTCCAGTAAGAATCTGTGGCAATGCCCATCTACAGTAAAAAGGAACGCAGCGATAAATTTCTGAATTTTATGACTAAACAAGCTATAACAGGAAGGAAAGAACTAGAATACAAGAAGATACGGAATAGAAAATAAATGGAAAGAAATGGTGGACTCTAAGAAGTATTTTTCCCCAAACAAAATTGGTCAATATTTAGTTAAAATAATAAATGAAGAAAGCACTCAAATAAAATCAGAGGTGAAATAGGTGCACTTGATGACACTGAAATTAAGAAGTTTCTAAAAAATATTATGATCAATTGTGTAGCAACATATTGGACAATCTAAAAGAAATGAATGAACCACTAGAAACATAATCATCAAAGTTTAATCATGGAAAAACAGAACCTATTAACATATCTATAATCAGTAAGAAGATAAACTCAATAATGGAAAAACAAAACAAAATAAAAACCCAAAAGCCTTGCAACAAAGAAGAGCCTGGACCAAATGACTCCAGCAGTGAACTAATCCCACCAAGCAGCTGAAGAATTAATGCCACTACTTCTTTGACACTTCCAAAGCACCAAAGACAAATTTATCCAAACTCATCTAAGGGGTCAGTATAACTGTGATATTAAATATATATATATTGAGAAAAAAATTACTATCCAATATTTCTGATGAACATAGATGCAAAATCCTACCTGTAATCATACCACACTGAATTCAATGGTACAGTAAAATAATCATGACCCAAACTAGAAGTATTTATCAGTAAGGATAAAGCATAATCTAGCAATGGAAAAATCAACCAAAGCATGAAAACCTCAAACAGAGATTCACAATTAATTATATTTATATACCTTAACAAATCCTTGAAAACTACTTAATAAAATTCAATATATTTTATCAATATCATGATGAAATTATTTGAAGACTAGGCTCACTTTGATATGCTTATGTATGTAAAGAATCTAAAACCCACCAAAAACCCATTAGAATAGATAAAATTAGCAATTTGCATAATACAAACTAACACACAAAATCACCTGCATGTCTATAGACTAACAGGAAACAACTTGAAGAGGAATTTATCATCCCATTTAGAAATATGTCAATAAACATAAATTCATTAGGAATAAGAAACCCTAACAGAAGATTCATACGGGGCTGGAAGACTTAATGCTGCTAAAATTTCTGTTTTGTTCAGTTGAAACTACATATTTTGTGGAATCAATATCTTATTGACTTTTTTACAGAAATTAAAAATAAATTCTATATTCACAAAGAACCTCAGTGTCAAAGATAATCTAGAGAATGAAGAATGAGTGTGGGAGGAATCGCAGTATTGATTTCAAATTCTGTAATAAAGCTCCAGCCCAGCATGGTCTGAAGGCAGAACCATGTGTAGAAGAATAAACCCAGGAAAGTCCCCAAAATACAGGACCAAGTCTTTACCAGGGGCCACTGATAAACCATGAGGAACAGAATGGTGCTGGGAAATCTTTCCATCCATGTCCATCTTAGAGCAAAACAAAAACAAAAACAAACAAAAACAGAACATAAACAAAAACAAAAAACCCATTAACTAGAGGGATTACATACTGAATATGTAAGACCCTAAACCACAGACATCTCAGGAAAAACAAACAGGAAATTCTTGGTGATGTTTTTTGGATAGGCCACGACAAACACAAATAAGTAGGAACATTACACTGAACAACTAAACACTGAATAACTATACCCTTAGAAAACGGGAGAACTACCTGGGGCTCAATACTCCAAATAACAAGAGACATCTACGACTCACTTACAAAACAAGCAAAAACAGACGTGAAAGAACAAGCAAAATGCTGTTTGAAGAAACAAAATTCTTGAATAGGATTTCTCTAAAGATATACAAATGATCACTAGGTATTTAAAAGGCACTCAACAGCACTATAATAAAAGTTTTATAAATATAAAATAAAGACTATATACACACATACATATGTATTCCGATACATTACACACATACACAAACAGACATATAATCTTTCTATTCATTTCTTGGTATACTTTTCTTGGACTTGCCATGTTGCCAGGAATGTCTTTTGGGTGTTAACATCTAAGAGGGTGCTGGAAGAGGGCCAGCAGTAAGTACGGCTCCTCCAGAGGACAGATGCTCAGTTCCCAACACCCACATCAGATGGGTCACAACTCTGCAACTCTAGCTCCAGTGCATTTGACACCCTCTTCTCGATTCCATGGGCAACTGCACACAGATGCACATGCAAACACACACACATACAGAGATACATCATCAACAATGTAAATATTTTAAAATATTTTTAACATTTCAGAGGGTATACAGAATATTGTTTTTCTTTTCATGTCCCCCTCCCTAAACTCATCAGGTAACACGATATCAGTGCCTTTCTTCTTCTCAGCCCTAATTCATCCCTGCCTCTTCATAGTACAGTGCGTGTAAAACCCCGCTGGCCTTTAATAAGTGGTGAACAGCTTCCAGTTAAGCATATAGTTATCACTTAACCTTCCTGTCTCCACCCACACAAAGTCAGGCGCTCCGGAGACCACCCTGCATGGCTACAGGAACCATAAACTGACCCATGAACAGATCTCTAGGTTTGGATCTGGAAGAAAGAAATCTGACAGAAAATGTACCCAGGAAACTGGAATACATCTGAACTTTCAAGTGGAAAAGTTTCAGGACATAAAAGCATGTGTGCATGTACATGTGTGATTGGAAGTAAGATAGTAAAATAATATACTAAAGGGCTAGTCGATGTATTTAAGAACTATTTATGTAATTAAACCTTGCTACCAGTCTGTATTTAGGGTCAGCTTACTATATTGCCTATGGAACAATTAGAACAGAGCCTATCCATTTCCTATCCATTTTTCTGATCATATGTTTATTGTATTCATAGAACTTTGGCTTTCAACACATACACATACACACACAAACACATGCATGCACATACATGCACACAGAGCAAGAGAGAGACAGAGAGACAGCAATAGAGAGACAGAGAAGTTCTAAGTATCAATTTATAGTCCTATGGGTGTTTGATGTGGCTTTTTTGTATACTTTAGCATAACATGATACATGTTCAGTCAGTGTTTTGTACAGTTCTGTTGGGCATGAACAGGCTATCCCTATTTTAAGTTGCTGACAAGCTTTAAGATACTCCATACTAAATGGAACAGGAACTTTCATGCGAAGCCTAGTCCGAGTGACTTGGCACTATACAGTAGCAATTTATTGCCTGGATTCTGAGTGAAAATGCTAATAAGAATGACTCTACATCTTGTTTGTGATTAAAAACTACCACTTGCCCACCACAAACCATAAGATACAGACTAATGACTTGTTCATGCAAAGAAAATAATTTACTAAAGTATAGTTTACGAATTTACTAAAGTGGATCAGGAACACATGGGCAAACCAAAATCAAATCAGAAAATCTAGGTTCATGAACCTGTCAATCACACCAGATTGAGGAAGGATGGAAGCCCATTATCACCATCATCTACTGAATTGCCATATTATGCATTGCATGCATTATAGAATCTATAGGTGATAGGCTCCTACCTCCTGTTCCAGGGACTTCAACTCAACAAGGTCCTGGACCTGTGCTTGAATAAGCTCTGCTGTGAACTACTTCCTAACTACTTCAGCAGGTAGTGGGCTGTAATACCTCATCACATGACTCTGCACCACATGACCCTGAATGTCCATTAGCTCTCTGTCTTTTCCTTTAGTAGTCTCTCTAACTCTCTGAAAGCCACTCTATATAGTACCATGTGATCTGGGAGTTAGTTGTAATTAAGATGAGAAGAAAAGAACTTCTGATTGCCAAGGACCCTTATCAAGTAATGTCAGGGTTATCTGGTGAGTGGCAGGCAAAGTAACTGACACAGCCCATGGACTTCAATAAACTGTCATTGCAGGGAGATGTGTGTACCCATGTTTTCAACACAGTGTCCTCAGAGCAGTAAAGTTTGGTTACTCACTGCACTTTACCTTTTGTAAGTACAGAACGGTTCCCTTCAGGACAGCATAGAAGGTTTTCCATCCCCGTTTTCCTCTGGGAGCTAAGAAGGGAAAATGTAAAAGTTTAGTTGACAAAAATCAGCATTTTAGAAGAACAGTTTAAATCTTCAACACGATGATAGTTTTTTTTTTCTCAATGTTCTGGTTTGTTAGCTATCAATGGGATGATAACTAAAAATTCCTTTAAAGCTATTTGTTCTAAAACACTTTCCATGAACTGTTGTATTTCATCCTCCCAGTAATCCTGCTGAGTGGGCATTATGACTTTCCTCTTTATTTAAAATGAACACAGAGAAGCATCTTGCACATGATCCTATAATTGGAGGAAGGAAAGCTGGAAACAGAGCCCTGGTAGCATAGCTCTACCCTCTGTCCTCCAGGACAGATGGCTCCCAGAAAGACAAAAAAAAAAAAACCCCAGGAAAACAAAAACAGGTAGATGAGAGATACGTATGAACTCAAGAGACGGCGTCAAAGTGGAGATTTGAAAGCACTGTTCCCTTTGCTTCTCTCACAATGCTTCAGCCAAAGCACAGCCCTGTGGTCACTTCTGTGGCAGTCTCTGCAGAACGCTGATGCTGATACTGCCACAGTGCCATGTCTCTTTCCCTAGACTTGGAATGATTTGAGAACAGACATCCTGAATTCTTAGCATTCACAGATCCTGTAGTATAAGCAGATTTAGGCACCACCTCAAAGATTCCACTAGTCCATTCATAAGTCTTAATATTCCTTTTGTTTTTCTAGACTCTAAAGCAGATTTTCTCTACCCACTTAACCAATTCAATTAACTCAACAAGTCACTCAAGCACAAACACAGATCAGACAAAAGTTTACCACTTATTCTCATAAAACTGAACTGTGTGACTAGAAAATGTTATCACTTCCATGCTGTTTTCTTAAACATGTTAGCGCAAACACAGGGGAGGGGCATTTAGTCATCTGTTAAGCATGCATTTGGCTCTCTTTAATTTGGACACCTGATTAATTTTGGAAATACTCATATACAAGTATCTTTTAGCTGAATTATCAGGACTCTCAGCTTGGGATTCAGGTAACCATCCACCTACAGAGTCCAAGTGTTCTTGCCAGCAGCACACTGAGATAGCCACCTGGCAAGAAAGACCTCAAACATCCGCTCTGCAGGTTTCTAGAGGAAATAGAAAATACAATCCCTTCTGTTTCTACAGGTAAAATTTAAAGGTATGTGCTGAAAATATTTGTTAAAAAAAGAAAAGGCACATTATAATTTCCTTTGTTAAAAAAAGAAAAAGGTGGATTAACGCAAGAGAGAATTTAGCAGGTAGTCATGCTACTTTAGGAGACGATAAATTCTGATCCTGCACACATGATAATCAAGCACATAGGAGTGACCATGGGCTATACCACCTGCTTTGAAGTAGTCTCTGAAGTAGCATGGTACAATCTAAAATTCACATTATTTCAGAATTGATCCCTTCCTGAAATTTCATACAATCCCTGAGGACTTTAGCCCATACATTAATATATGTGGACAATTTGCATAACTTTGTATAAGCAAAATACTGGCTAAACACTGGTCAGAAACAAAGAAAAGCCTGTTTCCTATAAGATGTTTATATATATGTATGTGTGATTTATATATATATATATATATCCTAGTGTTGAGTCAGAGGCTCTAAGACTAGTGTATGAGATCTTGAGATAGCTTCAGTGCAAAGGTCTATAGATCTCTTTTCTAACATAAAATGGAAATATGTCTATGAAGCCAAGCAGAGGTTCTTTAGCATCACCAGAGCACATCTATCAGAAACAGATTCTGAAGAGCAGCTCATATGAGATAGCAACCTAAACACTGCCCCTGAGGACCAATGCCAATTACCTTTACTGTACTTGCGACTTTTCCATTTTCCACAGATGTGTAGGATGCAATCTGGTCTTTTTATAATTATAGTTATAGTATTTTATAGTTATGACTGGCATAGTCTGGTCAATTATAACTGAGTTAAGACTTAAGTAAAGCAATTTGTAACACCCCTGACAAGCAAGTGTTCATTGACTACAGTCAGTTTGCAGTAAAGCTTCTCACCACAATGCTCAGAGTAAAGAACTATTATCACCTCCATTTACTCAGGGGACTGTGGGTGTAAATAAGTGAACTGGAAAAAGAAGAACCGCTGAGCACAGGAGTAGGCTGAGAGCCTCTTTGATTTCCGCCCCTACCATCTCCATAGAGTTGCTATTGAGACTGCATGAAGCGAGGCTCATCTTGCCAAACACAATGGGTTGGACACCAGGAATGAAGAACAACTGTGGAATGCATGGAGATTGACTACACATTCATGTGCTATTGAGTACATACAGTTGGGTGCAGTTCTGAAAAGTTAAGAAAACTACCTGGTAAGCTGTTCACTTGGAGATTCCAAAGCTGCTTTAATGAAGCAGTTCTCATGGATAAACATGTTACGGATATCAGAGGAAGGGGGAGCTGGGAAGGAGGTAGTGAGACTGGAGGGGAAGGGATTCAGGTCCTTTCTTTAGTCTCTCTGAAATCTGGGGCCTTCAAATGCATCCCTGCTACGATCTTAGAATAGAGGCATATTCCTGTGTTTGTTCTCTCGAACATTTTTACAGGATAATAATGTAAACAACAATAGTATAAACATTATGGTCATAGTAATAAGAGCAGCAGCTAATGTTTACTGTGAACATACTGTGTAGGGACCATTCACAAATTCCACATGTAAAAGCTAAAACATGCCTTGGTTGCAATCCTCATTTTGATGGTGTTAAACCTGAGACCCCACAGAACCCAAAGCACATGCTTGTCCCCCATCACTGGGCACTTTCACTCAGCTGTGTGCTTAGGCCACGACAGGTTAAACTGGACCCAGGGCAAAGTGTCTTGGATTTCTATGAGACAGAAGGGTGATCAGATGTCTACCAGCTGATCTCTCAGGAAAAACGCTGCCTCGAATGGATTGCAGATATTTACATTGAATGGGCTATATAACTGCATCAGTACATACCCTTGACTATCAGCCCTGGCACAGGCACTATTTCTTTCCCTCTGTGGGTTAAAATAAAAATTTAAGAAGACCAACAAGACTCTGTGATTTTTCTTCTATAACTTTCATATGCAAACATATTTTTCTGCAAAATAAAAGCTGGCAGTGGCTCTAGAGATGGTCAATAGTGAAGCTATCACTAACTCTTCAATATCCTGAACCAATCATTAGTCTTACCTCTGTTCCACACTGAAGGACCTTATTTTGAGTTATAACATGAAAAATTCCAAACACAAACCTCATACTATTTCCTGATAGAATGTTTCTTTTCAGTATCGCATCATGACCTGCCCCTTGACTTCAATTAGGCCTCTGCTCAAGTGTTATCTCATCCAGGAGCCTTCTCTCCACTTCTGTACCATCGTACATATTCCCTTCATTCTCCAAGCTTAACATTTTCTCTCCTTCCAGAAAAATAACAAACTCTCTCCTTATACCTTCCCCCTTTCTCCTGTCTCCTGGAATTCAACCTCCAGCATCAGGCATGTGAGACAAATGTTTTATTCTTGAGCTTCATCTCTGTTCTAGCATTAATTTCCCTTGCATTATTTAATACTTGTATAAATTTATCACAAGTATTACACAGCACTCTCCTCAAACTAGAATGGAACCCCTCAATGTATGCTGGGTTGTTGGAAGCTACAGAAGACAAATGCTCCATTCCCAACTAAAAATGTCAAAATGTCTTAAATAGGCAGATAGACAACATATGACCCAGCAGATATTAATATTATGGAGAAGACTGTGTATAGTGGTTTTGCTATCAATTGGGTAGATAGGATGCATCAAGAGGAAAGGACCGTCGGACATGGTAGTTTATGACCATAACCCCAGCAAGTAAGCACTCAGGAAGGAGGCACAAGGACTGCCATGAGTTTCAGGCTAGTTCAAATGGAGCTACACAGTTCAGGCTATCACAAGCTACAGTATAAGACTCAGTTTCAGAACACCAAATTGAAAAAAAAAGTCACTTAAGAAAAACATTAATTGTTCCATTAAGATGTTTGGATATGGAATAAAATATCAGAAAATAACCAGGCTTATAGGAACTAATATAGCTTGACAAATTATGAGGATATTTGATTAAGGAGGGTTGATTAAGGAATGAACAGCAGGGACAATTGACTTTAAGACTCTAAGAAACTTAAGAAATTCTTAATTTCTTAATTCTTAATTTCTTAATTAAGTTCGGGAATTCTTATAAAGTGGATCTGGTTGAGGGAAGATGCTGGAACACTTGTCTTAGTAGACTTTAAAAAGTTGAGCACTGAAAACTCTTACTGTAGTAAGGACAGTAACTTCACTTAAGTGACTGCTATAAACACTGAGCTAAGAAGAACAAGCATACTAATGAGTTATCATCAAGCCCTGGGCTCTTTATAAAATTTACGAAGAGGTCAGTGCTTAGATTCTTACAGTCTATCTCTGAAGTTGCTGGTCACTGATAATCAGGGAAGGAGGGTTATTGGTGACCATCAAGTCTTTTTAAGTCCAGAAGCACCTTGTGACCCATGGGATGACACAACCAGAGGCTCCGCTGAGCATGCTTCTCCACAAATAGCAGCTCAAGTCAAGTGCTGTAACTGTGAAACACCCTAGGCTCACCGACATTTTAAAATGCCTCTAGGCAAGAGCTGTTTCAGGTCAATAAAAATAATTCACAGTAGCAAGGAAGAGCAGCCCCAGAGAAGATTTGTTCTTTAACAAAAGGGACACAGCATGGCTGGTTCTCTCAAACTTGGGAGCTCTATTAAGACTTCAGCAGCTTCTGAAAGGTAACCCTCACCCCTGAACACTGCCCACTGCCACAGATTTCATCTCAAGTGATGCCTCCATATGTTTCCTGCTTAGGTTTTCATAACTCTGGCCAAGTGCCTTACATTTATCTGAATTCCTAGGCTTTCAAGTGCTTCCCATATTATCATAAAAGGGTGACCAGCCTGTATCTCCCAAGAGCAGCAAGTTACTGAAGTGATGCTTAAACACTATCAATAAATCAATCATCCTATACCCCTCATCTGTTTGCTATGAATGGCTCAGCCAGCCCTTTGTTTTCTGGGTTCCCTAACTGTGCTTCAACCAACTACAGATACTGATCTTACCCTCCTCCACCACCACTGCCCCCACCCCGCACCAAAAAAAGTGCCACAAAGAAAAACTTGAGTTTGTTGTTTGCCAAGCTGTATGCTGAATTCCCAAGAGTGAATTCCTAAGAATGATATAGTCTCCTGCTATTTCTCAGCTTCTCAGACTCTAGCATTCCTTCCTTGAACATCCTTCACCTGGAGTCTACTTCATGTACCTGTAGTGAGACCTGCATCTAGTTAGGGCTGCATTGCACTGAACATAGAGAATTTTATTTTTCAATGCCTCAACAACTAAGTAGAACATCTATGGTGTTTGGCATTACCAGTAATGGAGAAATGCGTTAAGTACATGGGGGATGCTCACAGGTTATGTGCAAAATGTTCCATCAGAACACAGCAATTTTGGAACCAGAGCTCTGCAGATAGAAAGGGATGACTGTGCAACAGACTTAAATCAGAGAGAAAATACCTACAATCAGACCTTAGTCATTACTGTTTCTGAATGATAATCATATGGTAATAAATGTTATATTTTTCTATATTTGTCATTGTTTCCCAAGCATTTTTATATTTATTAATTACATTTGACTATGACTTTAAAATCATTGCATTAATATATATATATATAAAACTAGTAAATGCTCTAGGATACATACAAATACTTATCTAGAATCAGTAGCAAAAATAAAACACACAAATATAGTAACAATACATTATACACTATATAAAATTATAGGGACAACTGTTATTACTAACATTATGATGTATTAATTGTAACATTGTAATAATAAACTTGTTTTAAAAATGTATAATGATATATCATGTCATTCAACAAATATTTGCAAAAGATAATACTGTACAGCTATGTCCTATCTTAATGCATTGTTACTGGTCAGAACCCTCTTGGGATAATGATATTTTATAGCTGAAATAACAGCTTAGTTCTGTCTATGAGCCAAGCACTGTGCTGAATACAAAAAGCCTGTTTGATTATTTCTAGTTTAAGGATTCTGTGCTCTATTTGTTCTCTGTTGGAATAGTCTTATCCATAATCTCTACCACAAAAGACTTCATCGCCTTCCTTTTGCAATTTAGCACTTCTGCTCAGTTAAATGACACCTATTCAGATATAATTGACTTTTCCTACCTTCCCCTTCAAGAGTATTACTGGCACAAAAACTGATGCTCAGAAAAATTTAAAAAATGTATCAATGACCTATCTCATTTCAAAGATCAAATTCTTAATTTGGTGCTGTGTAAATCCCCAAATTTCATACATAAAGTTTTAGTACCATGATTAATTTTTTTTTTAGGGAACTAGTTCAACCTTTCTCTGTAGCTTTGATTCTGTGGTTACAGTTACCCAGTAGATTACATTAAGCTGAAAATTCTAGAAGTTAGAAATTCATGCTCTAAAATTGTATGCTGTTCTGAGTAGTACGATGCAATCCCAAACCACTGTGATCAAGTCAGCCTAGAGTCTTTTTATCATCCACAGGTCCAAATTAGCCGTACTGTTTACGAACGTAGATCCTCAGTAACCATCTCTGAGCCACCCCCTTGGTTTTGCAACTGTAGTGACCTTGGCAGTTTGAATATACAAAGGAGAAAGTGCAAAGTGTTTCCTTTAAGAAAAAAGAAAGTAAGAAAAAAAGAATCTTCTGTTGAGTTTGTTAGGACTTAGGTTAAGAATGGATCTTCTATCCTTTAAGTTAAAAATAAGGAAAAAAATCTGCACTGATTTACTGCAGCACTTCAAAAATGCAGAAGTTCTAACAACACGCACGATGACTGCTTAATGACTAGGGAAATGGCTTTTGCTTACAGTGTTCATTCCTGTCTACAATTTCAGGCAGGGAGTAGGGATCTGAAAGTGTATGTTCTGAGGAAACCGGAACCACTCTGCTGTTGCTTATGTTGTTACTGGTCGTGCTTGGCACGGGAACCAGCACTTCCTGCATACCGAGCCTATGAACTCCACTGTGCATTTCCCACACAATATTTTTAATTTCAATTTTAATTAATTAGGAATTCAATAATGCATTAAATTAACATAACAGAGATACAGAACTTATTTTCTTCCTTCTCTTAAATGTTAACTAAACCTAAAGGGTAAACAGTAAAAATAGAAGAACTTCTAAAAATTAGATGAAAACTGCATTTCTCTTCCAGCAAGAAATACGTCAGAGACTCTGTACCCAGACTTTTTTGGTCCTGAAAGATTGGCAGTTTATGTTCCACTGTTCCTTGTCAAAAGTACTGCTTCTAGGGAGAATGGTGGGTGGCCTCCTTTCACCAACTTCGTTGCCGAAAAGGGTAGATTTAAATTAAAGACACAGCCGTCAACATGGAGCTTCATCTAAAGCGTACTTTTTAGGTTTAAATGTAGGACTGTAAAGGGAACTCTTGAAACTCCACAAAATCCAACTGTCACATGCCAAAGGACTATTTGATACATCCATGGCTTTGTTCATTGGGCAGCTCTCAACCTTGTGTGGATAGCTGACACTTCTTAACTACCCAGTTTCCACAGAATAGCACAGTTGAAAGGGGAGGGAGACCTTAGTCTTCTTTTAAAGTAATTGCTTTTTTTGGTCTTACATGAGTCTCTCTCTTACAAGAGACAACTGTCTTATGGGAAAAAAAAACCCTTTTATTATCTCTTAATTATAGTGTCGCTGTTCCCAGTGTTATACAATAGCAACGAATTCTGCCTGCATTGCCATTATAACTCTGTTTTCAGGATAACTGGTTCTCTCACATTTTCAGAACTTACGATGACAGACAATTGTGCAAACCCCTCTAGAGTGAGTGGAAGCCCCTTATTTTCTGGGTACCCTACCCAGTCTCCTGCATATCCAATGAAGAAGACTGAAAATGCATCCCATCACAAGTTCTGTCAGAATTACACACCTGGAAATAGTAAAATACTTCAAAAATAATGTATTTAGGATTAGTAATATCAGTGCAGAATCAACAATGAAAATGCTATCATTAAACATTTAACAATTACTGAAATGATGAACTTCTATGATTCATCCCTTTGCTGAAAAGAATCTACTTCTCAATATTTGAACTATTTCTCCTGGTAGTTAGCCAATATGATACTCTGAAACATGTGTTTCTTCGCTATGTTTCAACAGATTATAAACCTTCTCTCTTGGCTACTGGCTGGGATAGATGAGGCTTTAGCAAGTGAATCATTACTTCATCTTATGTATTTTAATTTATATGTCTATTATCCTCTGTGGTTTAAAGGAACACCATGACAACATTGTTGCTTTAGTGAAGTTTTTTTTCCCTTAGGGCATCATGGTACATAGCTTTCCTCTAGAACTTAGAGGCAGGCAGATGCCAGTGAGCAACAGACCAACCTGATCTACATACCAAGTTCCAGACCAGCTAGAACTAACACAGTGAGATCCTGTCTCACCACACCCATTTTTCTAGTTTAATTACAGTTTTGTAGACATGGACTCGTATAGCTGAGGCTAGCCTGGGGCTCACTATCTTATTAAGAACATCCTTGAACTTTTGATCCTACTACACCACCACACCTGAATTATATGGTATTGAGAATAGAAATAAGGGATTTGGGCATGGTTGGCTAGATTCTACCAACTGAATTATATCCACAACAATGCCTTAGCTTTACTAAGGTAATACTAACAAACAGAAACTTTACTAAGGATCATTTGATATTTAATACTTATATACATTGTGAATCACCACACTCCAGCTAATTAGCACAACTTTTACTTCACATACTTCTAGTTTTCCTATTCATTTTTCAATTATATGTATCTGATGTCACTGTTTACTGTGTAGGCAGTATCTTCCATCCTCCTATTTAGAAGACCATATCTTTTTTCTGCTTTCCTGCCACCCTACTTTTATTTCACAATTCCTTTTATTGGAGACTATATGGTCAATCTAGACAGTATAAAAATTTTATTATATGTGGTAGTGTTGCCAATCTGTCTAATTGGATCTAGTCTTTGCATGCCTGTGAAGGACTGGCTTGTGTTAACTGATATGTGAAGCCTCACTTTGACTGGAGAGGTGGTTGGTCCTTTGACAGGAGATCCTAAACTGTACAAAATGGAGGAAAAGCCTAGCACTAAGAAGCATTCCTTGTTCTGTTTTTTATAACTGTAATGTGAAAAGCTTCGAGTTCCTGCTGCTGTGACTTCCTATTGTTATCCACTACTTTAAATTGTGATACAGAATAGATAAAAACCTTTAAATAATCTGAGTAATTTCTTCCTTGTGAGACTGGCTTGTCCTAACTTTAGCACACTGAAAAACAGGATCAGACTCATGATGTGAAATTCACAAAGAATCAATAAAGTTAAAAAAACAGGATCTTTTATTTATTTATGTGTTTCTTTGTTTATTTTTGGTTTTTCAAGACAGAACTTCTCTGTGTAGTTTTGGAGGCTGTCCTGGAACTTGCTCTGTAGGCCAGGCTGGCCTTGGACTCACATAAATCTGCCTGCCTCTGCCTCCTGACTGCCAGGATTAAAGGCATATGCCAATACCACTCGGCTAAAAACAGGACCATTTCTTTTCCTTATTTATTTAAGACTGTGCCTAGATTAATTTGATGCTATAGAACTAAATTTCTGATAACACTATATATATATCTTCTTTTCAAACTATCCTTTAACATTTAAATTTTTAAAACTTAAATCACAATATTATGAGAAAAATCACAATATAAAGAATCATTTGGTTAAATGTACAGTTCTGTGAAAAGTCAAGTGCTTAGCATTCAAGACACCTGGTTTCAATCCTAAGAACAGAGGAAAAAATCTATCTATTATCTATCTATTTACTTATATATCTATATCTATATACATTTATAGATATATCTATATAACACCCATCGGTCAGTGTTTTTTCTATTGTTTGTGATTTTCTAAGTTTTAAGACATCCTCTACCCAAGGGTTATAAAGTACTGTTCCATACTTCTAAAAACCTTAAAGCTATGTTTCTTGAACTCTTACCTTTATCTATAAGAAAATGATTTTCACGTTAGAACTGAGGTACAGATGCATTGCATACTCACACACATAAAGAGCACACATGAATATACACATACACAGGGCACAAGCATGTAGTACATACACACATATGTACTACACATACACACATACACATATA
>LOJH01013507.1:0-24772 GCA_001685095.1 Ellobius talpinus
GAAGAGCAGGCAATGCTCTTAACCACTGAGCCATCTCTCCAGCCCCTGTATTTTATCTTTCATTCAGATGGGAAAAGAGTTTCATTTGTTACCTGCTAATCTAGGCAAAGTAAACTTTCATGCTTCCTTTGGCTCATTGCTTTCTTCGTAGGTTCAGTGTTTGTTGGTCATAAAGACAAGTGTTTCCCTAAAGGGCTGTCTATATTGTCTTCTCCTTAGGCTTTGAGGAGTTGTAACTTGGCGAATGTGACTCAGTTACGTGCTTCTGCCTTTTCCACGCTCTTTCCAAATGATGAGCAAAAGACATGGGAGTGCTGTAGATAGTAAGTAAAAGGCTGGGTGAGACGCTGCCTCTTTAAAACCAAGAACGTGAGTTCAGACAGTTGGATGACCTCTCCTAAACCCAAAGGTTAAGCTTTTCTCTGGGTATTTTTTATTTTTTGTCTGGGGGTGTAAGGTGTCACAGTTAATTTTAGTATTTCCCTTTAAATGAGGAGAGTTAAACAGTATCATGGAATTCTGCTGGTTTTCTCACTTCCCATTGTAGACTGCCTTCCCTTTTTCTCCCTCCTTTTTCAGGAAGGAGAGAGGCTTTTGGCCTCTCCCCTTCCTCTAGTCTGACACCTCCCCCACACCTCCCTTTTTATCTTTGTTTCCTTATCGGCTTCTCCCTGAGCCCTGCCTTTTCCTTATAAGGCTAGGCAAGGTCCCTCAGCTAGAGTTGAAGAGGGATCTAGGTGAGTAGCTGTGTGTCAATGTCTCGAGAGAGAAAACTCAGTGTTTGTCCCAGTGGAGAGAGAGCCTTGAGAGCGGCACCTGGCTAATGGGGGAGGAGAGCCGAAGGAGTTGGCCTGGCCTGAGCGATTAGAAGACTTGTTAGACCAGTCCTGTGTGTGTCAGACGACTCCAGAGAGAAGCAGGTTTTGTTTCTTTCCTTGCCTTCTCAGTCCTAGGCTCTTCAATAGGAGTCACACCTTTCCTTGACTTCAAAGCCGCCCAATTTTAGCCAAGTTTAATGTGCTAGGATTTGGGGGTTCCTAGGATACTTAAGAAAGGGGGAAAAGAACAGGAATGTTTCATATAGTGTCTGACCTTAGGAGGCCATGATGGTAGAAGTGATCCTTTTTTTTCCCTTCCTTTTGAGATGATGTCTTTCAGTATATGGTTTCCTAAACTCCTAGGCTTCAGTGATTGTCCTGCCTGCGTAGCCAGGAGAGGGAATGTAGCACTTCCTGCATCCTACACAGCTTTGTACCCCTGGACTGTGTTCCCCAGTTGCCATATACTTTTTGAAATTTTAAATTTACAGTAGGGACTGCAAATCTATCATGTATGATAGCCAATGTCCGCAGGATTTGAGAGTTTGAAGACAGTTTGGACTACATAGAGTTACACACCAGCCCTGGACTGCAGAGTAGCCCTGTTTCAAACAAGCAAAATGAAAAAGAGACCAAACATTAAGTTCTGAAATGGATGTATTGCACACTTGTAATCCATCAGCAGGAAGCTGAGGAAAGGAGGGATGCTGAGTTCTGAGCTAGCTTGGGCTGTTTTGCTAAACCAGGTTCATCTCTCTGTTTGACCACATGCTACCTAGAGCTGAGTCAGGCCAGGGTGGCCAAGCTTTGTTGCCTTGGCCATTCTGTGGCCTATGTATTTGTGCCCTTCAGACCCTTCAGATGTCCCTAACCTGTTATCCTCAGTCTGGCTGTATATCCTCTCAGGTCCAAGGAGCATTTAGTGCAGCAAGCACAGGTCCATTGTTCCAGAACACAGCCTGTGGCCGTGCCAGCCAACGTCAAGTGGCTGTTTTATTTATTTTTTTCAGGGGACAGGATCACATAGTGTAACTGAGGCTGTCCTGGAGCTCATATAGCCCAGGCTGGCCTCACTTAGCAACTCTCAAGGATCGATTGCCCTGCCTCAGTCTCCCCAATGTTTAGATTGCAGGTGTGAGCAACCACAGAAGCACACGATAAACCTTTTATGTATTATTTTTTCTTTCTTTTTGTTTTATCTTTATTTTATTTTCGAGAGAGGGTTTCTCTGGCTGTCCTGGAACTAGCTCTGGCCTTGAATTCAGAGATTCACCTGCCTCTGCCTCCAGAGTCACTGCCTGACTCTTTATTTTTATTTGTTTATTTTTTTGTGTATGTATATATGTGAGTGCACATGTGTACAGGTACTCTGGAAGCCAGAAGAAGGTATCAGATCCCTTGGAACTAGAGTGGAACTAGGAGTTACAGGCAGTTGTAAGCTGCTTCTTCTTCTTTCTCCTGTGTTCTGTCTGCATTTATGCCTGCAGGCCAGAAGAAGATGCCATATCTCATTACAGATGGTTGTGAGCCACTGTGTGGTTGCTGGGAATTGAACTCAGGACCTCTGGAAGAGGAGCCAGTGCTCTTAACCACTGAGCCATCTGTCCAGCAAAGCTTCTTGACTAGGGTGCTAGGAACCATGCTTGGTCTGTGGAAGAACAGAAGGCATTCTTAACTGTTGTGCCATCCTTCCAGCCCCATGTGGAGAATAATTTAAGTTAGGGGTAAAAAAGCTCTCATGTGTGTTAAGTTCTTTTCGCTTGGCACTGCAATCAGGTGTGTTCTTTTCCCCAGGGGAAGATGATACGACCAGAGGGCCCATTAGTTCCTTGAATGAGCCTTAGGGTGGACACAGGAAGACACTATTGTTTAGCCTTTTCAGTAAAGTGGAGCCTTGGGAAGACCACAGTTTCTGGGATGTAAATCTTGTGACTCGGTGGTTTTCCATTGAGATGAAATTGTGAAGTAAGCAGAGTCCCCTTTAGACTATTATTAATAACACTGTTATTGTCATTCTTTGTTGCCCAGGCTGAACTGGAACACCGCCGTGCTCTTCTGTCCTTGGGTCTTTGGTCTGTGTGTCATAGACTAGGGACTCAGGACCCCTAGGCAAGCACTGTCACTACTCAGTTAATATCCCCAGCCCTTGCAGTTTCTTTTTAATTTTTATTTTGAGAGGTTGTAGCCCAACTATGCCTTAAATTGTGTCCTTATGTCTCATTGAGCTCACTATGAGGACAGGCCTAGACCTTCCAGGGACTTGGGGATAGTGTGGATGTGAACAGAGGACTGAGAAACACTGTTAGTCTGACTGGGTTTCAGAAGCTGGGAGCTCATGAGGGTTGGGCTGGGAGCTGGGCTTAGGACTCTGGTACAAGTATTCTTCCTAATATGGAGTCTTAGAAAAAGTTTTCACAGAATATGATTCTTTGAGATTTAGAAGCAGAATGGTAATTTTCTGTATGTGTGTGTGCTCGAACAGGAACATTGAACTGTGAGTTTTGGACATAGCCTTTCTGCAGTGTTATAGGTGCTTGCTTGCTCTGTGTTACTGATTGGTGTTCAGTGAGAGGCTTGGTGCTTTAAAAGATCATTTTATAGCCCCAGAAGATAGCAAAGTGGGAGAACATACATTTGTGGCATTAGTTTTGACTTATGTACTAACAGGAGGAAAAGAGGAGACTTTGGGACTAGTTACAGAAGATTGTAATCTCTTTCCCCAGAGCCTGAAGATCGAAGCTTAGAGAGCTCTTCAACTCAGGGAAAATTGGGGTTTCTTTCACAGTGCACACACCCAGGTCTGGCCATGTATGGATGTATCCACCTTGAGTTTCATGGAAGTACATGTGAGGTGTGTGTGTCGGGGGGATGTGGGTGTAGGTGTTTGGGGCATGATAGGTATAGTCATTAATCAAAGCTCCAGAAGGTATTGAAACTTAACAGAGTTATTACTTCTCCCAGGTTTTCCAGATTTTGGGGGGGGGGCAGAACCAGTGATTGGATCCTAGATCTTTTGAAGTCAGGGATTTCATTTAATCTTTGCTGTTAAGAAGGAATTCCAGTGGAGTGGTTGGAGCAAGGAAGGCATGTGGTTTCTCATGCTGCCGCACTGGTTGCTGTGTTCAAACTGGCCAATGGCTTCCCATATGCTCAGACTTTCTCTAAGTACTTCACATGGATTGTTTCATTTAGTTTCATAACTACCCTTATGTGGTTTATTTTTCCACCTTAACAGAGAAGAAAACTGAGGTTTAGTGGCAAAATGGCACTTTGCCCAGTATGATGTAAATGTTGGGATCTAGGACTTGAATATAGTCAAGATCTAAAAGTCCATGTTCTTGGATGATGATGATAATGATGATTTGTGCTATCAATTCTCCTGCCTCAGCCTCCTAGTGCTGCAGTTATAGATGTGAGTCACTATGTCCAAATTGTAATGTTCTTAATTACACTTCTTAGTGCGTGCATATGTCTGGGAACATGACTGCTGTAACTCCCATGAGGAGGTCAGAGGACAGTTTGTTGGGAGCAGGTTGCTCCTTCTGCCATGTAGCCTCAGGTCTTCAGGCTTGGTGC
Source organism: Ellobius talpinus (assembly GCA_001685095.1). Taxonomy (NCBI): domain Eukaryota; kingdom Metazoa; phylum Chordata; class Mammalia; order Rodentia; family Cricetidae; genus Ellobius; species Ellobius talpinus. The sequence continues at coordinate 4,395 of LOJH01013507.1, forward strand.
ACAACAGTCTTATTCCTCGAACCGTCTCACCAGCCCCAAGTAGCTTTGCCAGTTTACAGAAGAGCAGATCATTCCAGGGCTGTGCGGCTGGTGACTGGTTTTATTGCTCTGTTGTTTGGTTGGCCCTGTCCAGTTCTTTGGCCCTCCCGGACATTTGATTTGATTTAACTTACCTTGAAGTTCTGACAGAAGAGACTGACTTTTTAATCATTGCCATTGCTTGAATGAGTAAGCTATAGACTTAGAAGGTCTTTCTAGTATGGGTGGCTTCCATCCAGCAAAGGCCTGTGACTTACTAAAAGTAAACAGCTATTCTCGTAAAACATAATCTTAGGAGAATAACAATATTAAACACCCTCCTTTATGATCTTTTTTTTGGGAGAAAGTATCTGGCAACATTAATTGGCAAACTTGGAAAGACTTGGAGGACTTTTCTTGATACCAGCTAGTCAGTCAGTGGTTTGCAGAGTCTGGTCTGTAGCAGTCTTTATGGTATGTGGCAGGAAGAGGTGATTCATCAAGTTAGGAGACTTTCTGCTGTTGCATGTCATGGCCGTAGCTTCCCATGTGTGCTTTCCTTTTCTATTTCCCTATAATCGATCTAAGGGCCTTGGGCTGACCATTCATTGATTCTTTTTTGAGGAAGGGTCTTGTTGTCATGTAGCCCCAGGCTGTGGTTCTTTCGTTGAACCTCGTAAGTGCTGAGAAAACAGGCATTTGCCAATGTGCCCTGCTTGGACTTGTGTTTGGACAGCATGGCATAGAAGAGAATTTAGGCTTTAAAAATATTCTGGACCGAGGTTTAAACTCTAAATTTGCTATGAACTCTAGAAACTTGTTTAATTTTTTCAGCTATGATTCTGTTTTCACATTTGCAGTAAAACTTAACTTCCTTATGGTTTCTGTGATTTCCAGGGCAATAAATGTAAGCCATAATTTTTCATTTTTTTCATGTTCTCTTTGTTAACAATCTTGTAAGGCTCTGAGAAAGAAATAAGAATGAGTGTATTAGATTTGTATGCTGCAGGGACTGCCAGGTACCAGAAAACACCCCCTGTCCCAGAAACACTGGTTAGGTTGGGACCTCCTACTGTATAGAATTGGAATAGAGAAACCAACTCATCTACTCTGTAGAATCCAGTTGTGTTCTTGGTCCGATTAATTTCATCTACTACTTTACAAAATAGTTTGGGGCTGAAACATCACCATGAAGTAATGTAACTTGAAACAACTCACTACCTCACCTTGTGGAGCACTGTCTCACAGTCTTCACAGTGGCTCTGACTTGGAGTGGAGTGGAGCTGCTGACAACAGGGAGATGGGAGGAGGCACCCCCCCTTCCCAGAAGTCAGGACTGGAACCAGGCTTGTCTTGCCAGTTGTTTCCTGCTTCCCCAGCCACTGCTTCTCTCTTTTAAATGGTTCTTTTAAATAGAACATCTATCCACGCAAAGAGCTAAGAATGCAACCTCATTTTCTACTTATCTGTTCTTTCCTCTCAGAGTCATTTGGTCAACTTGAAAGCCAGAATGCTGGAGAAGTTGGTGTTTCTCCAGACCCTGGTTTGTGACCTAGATCCCTCAGTGTTTTCCCTACCTTTCCTTCTAGCTCCCTGTATCGAATTAAAGTTGTGGGGGCAAAAAGTGACCATTTATGGCATGGTGACAAACAACAACTCTGCGGCACGAGTGTTGTTTCTGTGTGCCCCATAGTAGTGGTCGCCTGGGCTTTTATTAGCAAGAAGATTACAGGGTGGAGGCTGCCCCAGCGGTAACTGCAGTGCAGTCCCTGGACGGGCCCTGTAGAATCAGTAACTGGAAGAGGAGTCATAGGTCACTGCACACAGGAGGCCAGAACAAGTGTTTAAATGAATGGGGATGAAAGCAAACCAGGAATGCTGAGTTCTTATACTCCAGTACTTGGGAAGTAGAGACAGGAAGGAGGATCAAGAATTCAAGGCCAGCCACCTTCAGCTTTATAGTGAGTCTGAGGCCAGCCTGGGAGACGGTCACAACAAAAAACAAAGCAAAAGAAAGAAGAAAAAAGAGTACTTACTAAAGACCTTTGGGTGGCCTGTTGGAATGTGGTGTAGGGGTATGAGGAAGTAGCATTGGGCTTTGGTCTGAATGAAAACAGTAGTTGATAAGTGATTGTGGGAGCCCGGGGCTGGGTAGGAGGGATTTAGGAACAGTTCGGCATGTTCTCTATTTAGTGACTGAATTAATTCAGTTCACTGGGCACCTGTTTATCAGTTTCCTCTGGGTTCCCTTGCTTGCTGAGTGCTGGATACATTCTAAGGCAAATAGGCCCAAGCTTTTGTGTTTGGTGGGGCTCTGGGGAGCGTGGGAAAGAGCCTAAGCAGAAGGCCCAGCCTAGGCTAGTCTCCACATGTCTTCCCCACCATGACTATTGCATTGGTTTCTCAATGTCTTTTGTGGGCATGCCGGGACTGGGCTTTGAGGTTTCTGCCTTAAGGCTGGCAAAGGGGGAAGGGCATTCCAACAACAAATTTTACCCCCAAATTGGTTGCCTGGAACAGAGGATATATGGGTTTTTATCTACTTCATAACCTGGTCTGGTTCTGCATGGAATTAAAAGTAGAGAGTCACTCTAGGTGACAGTACAATTTGTGCTTTACCTACATCCAAGGCCCAGATATCTGAACACAGCAAAGTTTAAAGGGTATTGTTACATTAAGCAATTCCAAATTGTATCTTAAATACCTCCCTGTCTTTTCTAATGCTCTCCCTTACCCCTCTGGTACTTATGCATTGGGTATAGTTTATTTCCCCCGTTCTCATGTTCCTCCACGTATTTCTGCAGCTCTCTCCTTCCTGCTTGCTGCTTGCTGAGGTGGCTGGGATGCTTCCATGACTTATGTGAATCTAGACTGGGCTGTTCTCTGTGCTAAACCAATCAGTTACGACCCTTCTCTTAACAGGTGTGTATGGGATATATGTTTGTTAAGAATTAAAAAGTAAAATTTTAGGTGTCTTCTTCTCTTAGGGGATTGGTAAGAGGAAAGGGAATACGGCAGGAGGAAAAAAATTCCTCCTAGTTTGCCATTGAACAATATACATTTTATTTACTAGTTTTGAGACAGCTGTGTGGTTCTGGCTGTCCAAAAACTTGATATGTAGACCAGGTTGACTTCAAATTCATAGAGATCCATCTGCTTCTGCTTTCCAGGTGATGGGATTAAAACCATGAGCCACCACACCTGGCCACAAAAAAAAACTTTTTGAGACAAGGTTTTGCTAAGTTGCCCAAGCTGGCCACAAATTTCTGTAGCCCAATCAGGCCTTGGGTTGTGATCGTTTGCCTTCTGAAAAGGTAGGGTTACAGGACACACCACAGACAGGGCTAGAGGCTAAAACCTTTTTATGCAGTGACGTGATTTCTGTCACTCTGCTGTTTCAGTTAACATATTTGCCCTCTATATGCTATGTAGTTTTGGAAGACAGAAAGACCTACTTCTTCAGAAGTGCATGAAACGTGGTAGAGGCCTTATGTATTTTTTTTTTCTGGGGTCGGGGTTTCTCTGTAGCTTTGGCTGTCCTGGATGGAACTCGATATGTAGACCAGGCTGGTCTTGAAGTCACAGAGATCCTCCTGCCTCTGCCTTCTTAGTGCTGAGTGTGCACCACCACTGCTTGGCATATTTCCATTTCCTAACTGGCATTTTAATTTAGTATAGTTCCCCAGTCTACTACACTTGTAGTGTTCAGGGTTGGGAGAGGTTATATCTGCTGCCCTGTTATCTCGAGGAGCTTGTCCCTGCAGGGCGGTAAGTGCTTACCTGTACCAGGAAGTTAAGACTTTGATTAAAATAAAGCCTGCAAAATTTTCCAGGGAGAAATAATCTAATTTTAATCCCATGCCATAGTCTCCCTGTCCTGCCAACAGTGTAGAGACTTTGGTGGAGCTGCCACCGTTTCTTCCAGTAGGTGTTGATAGTGGAGTGTAGAAGAGGCAAAGGACTCTTCTGTCTGAGAAGACATTGGTGATGGGCTCTCAAGCTTGGTTGATGGTGTCTTGCTATCTGCACTGCAGTGAAACTACAGCGAGCATCTTTGGCACTGGGGATTAACAATTCATCTGTCTTCTCTGACCTGTGATCTTTTCTCTTCTCTCTCTCTCTCTCTCTCTCTTTCCGCCCCCTCCCTAGTGTGAAGTGAGGGGGGCCTACTCCCTCCTTCCTACTCCCTCTGTGGTCCACCTCACTTTTTATCCTGCCCTGCGGCGGCTCCTCCCCTTACCTTCATGGACGACTCAGAGGTGGAGTCGACCGCCAGCATCTTGGCCTCTGTGAAGGAACAAGAGGCCCAGTTTGAGAAGCTGACCCGGGCGCTGGAGGAGGAACGGCGCCATGTCTCGGCGCAACTGGAACGCGTCCGGGTCTCACCACAAGATGCCAACACACTCATGGCCAACGGCACCCTCACCCGTCGGCATCAGGTAACCCTCTCTCCATCAGACCCACAGGTAGGACTTTGGCATGGTCATAAGAGAAGCCTATGGATCCTTAATGAGATGCTACTACTGGCCCTGGGCTGTCCAGTGTGTATACTTCTGATGAACTGTGCCAGGGGTATGATAAACACTGAATAAGAGATAAGGGATTTGTTGTTGCTCTGAGCTGGGGGACTTTAGAAACCCGAGAGACTTCCTGTTTTGCTGGAATGGGTTTTCTGGGCAGGGATGCAGGTCTAGTAATGGTAATGCAGTTTGGAGCTACACTCAAGTCACTTCTGTTTTCTTTGAGATATCCTTTTTCTTAGGGTCAAAAATATAGGGGAAGAATGTCTGCTTAGTGGTCGGTGAAGTGGGGCAGCTTGAGCTTCTAGCTCAGTTCAGTCTCATCCAGAGAACAGTTTGTTCTCAGAAAGCATTATAGTGTTGGTAGATTGTATATTCCTGGTCCGAATTTTACTTGTGTGCTTTTTATTGGGTGTGTAAAACATGTTTTGGAAGGAGGAGTCGTTGTTAATCTTTATTGATTGGAGTTGGAGAGGGAGTATTATGCTACTGTTTCCCAGGTAATCGCAGGAGCCATTGGTGGTCTCTGGGATAACTGACTTTGTGATGGGCTTGGGAGGGCTGGTGTTAGAAACAAGAAGCATATTCTGTTTCCTGTGGCTTATGTCTGACTTCACTGTGATGTACTCTATCTGAGGTTTTGTGTGTGTGTGCCAGTGTGTGTATGCGCGCGCGCGCGCGCCTGCCTCTGAAGAGGTCTCTGAGTGGAATTAGAGCAGAGTTCACGCTCAGCTCTGTTAACTGATTGTTTATTTCGTGGTACTAGGGACATTCTCTAGAGCTCTGACCATGCTAGGCAAGTGCTCTGCCACAGAGTTACACCCTAGACTATTTATTCACTGACGAATGAGGAGGTGGGGATGAACCCAGGGTCTTTTGCGTGCCAGGCCACTAAACAATATTTCCAGACTTTTGAATTTTTGAAGACAAGATACTGGTATGTAGCTCAGGTTGACCTCAAACTTGTGATTCTCTTGCCTCTGCCTTCCTAGTGCTAGGATTACAATCATGTCCAGCTGCTTGTTTAATCCTTAAACTGGTGGGTTTAATCTGAATTGTGAATAATCAGGATTTTAGAAGAGACTGTTTGCAATGTTCAGGGAAATTTACAGGAACTTGAGTAGAGAGTTAGGAATGAGAAGGAAAGTGAGGCTGCTCAGGCTTAGAGGTGGGGAATCCCGGGCTTTAGTGGTTTCTCTCTTGTATTTTTAACCTCTGCTCAGCAATGAAACCACACCCTTCCTTCTTCCTGAAAGCCATGTTTAACTTCCTACCCCTGCAGCATTGTTGTCTATGTAAAGGGGGGAGTGGGTGGAGGAAGAGTCTCCTGAGCTGTTGGGTCTCACTGGGTTCTGCTGGGAAAGGAGCAAGAAACAGGCTTTTGTGTATATAGTGTCATTAGGTTATGTCTTCTTGGTGCTTAAGACAGAGCAATTTAAGAACATTTTAGGATATGTTCTGTGGCTGTAACTTGATAAAGATATTAAGATTTTTCTTGAAGGGACCACTGAGTATTTTCATATTTGGAAATGGAGAATTAACTCTTCTTTCTTTAAAAAGCTTCCTGGAATGGGGGTTTCCCATGGTAGCAGTGCATGAAGATTTTGAGAACAATAAAGAAGGCTTTTTGGCACACACCCTCAATGTAGCTTTTCCCACTTTTCTTATAGTCTTAGGGCTTTCCAAAAAGGTTGTGTGTAGGAGACTCTGTGCTGTTTGTTCAGCACATGGTTTTTGAATGCTTCTCATGTGCCAAGCACTGCTTAAGACATTAGGGATACATCCTTGAAACTACTGACCTCAAACCCTGTGTGCTCATGACATTTGGCATTGTTATGTTCCAGAGACCCAGTCTGCCAGAATTGTAGGCCTGACTCCAATGTTGAGAATGTGGTAAATTAAGATTAAGAAGTGTTATGGGTCTTTTATGAATACCGATGCAAGGATTTGAGGTCACAAACACCTTCTTGAAAGGCTTTTCTTTTCTTTTCTTTTCTTTCTTTCTTTTTTTTGTTTTGTTTGGAGAGAAAGCTGTTTGTGTTTGAAAGAACAAAGGAAGGCCAGAAAATGAATTGTCTTGTGGGCTATGTTTCAGAACGGCCGGTTTATGGGCGATGCTGACCTTGAGAGACAGAAATTTTCAGATTTGAAACTCAACGGACCCCAGGTAATTGTTTGACTCAAGGTCTGGATGGCTTCATTTATATCTTTTTACTTCTCCAGTCTTTGTGATCATATTGGTGTGCTGAAGTGCTTATTGTAAATACTCATTAATTAGTTCTTTAATTTAGGAACATAAAAAGGTGCTGTTCCAAATTATATATAGCTTTGTTTATTTTTAAAAAAGCATTGGCTTTTATCATTGTACTCCTGTATCCTCATTTGATGCTTAGGTACTGCAGTTGGTTTTGGTAGGGGTGCTTACCTCAAACCTGACTGAAGAGTATCTGATGAATAACATAATAAAACAAATTGAAATATAACTCTTGCTGGGCCTGATGGTGCAAATCTAATCCCAGTCTCTTGGGAGGTTGAGGCAGGAGGATCAAAAGTTGAAGGTCTACCTGGGAAATTACTGGAACTTTGTCCCAGAGTAAAAGTAAGAAGAGGGCTCTGGATTGTTTGGTGGTTAGGCAGACTGCTTGCCTAGCCTGCACCAGGTGCAGCTACTGGGACCACCTAAAGCAAAATAAAACCCTCTTGATTATTTTTATTATCTTTTTAAATCTTAAAAGATCTTTATTGAGTATGCTATTCTCTTAAAGTATTACTCAGATGTAGATGTAACAGTTAACACAGTTTGTATTCAAGTAGGTGACCAGAATGGGAAGTTAAATCTGCTGTTTCTGCCACTAGGATGTCAGCATGGTTTGTTACCTCTTTCCATGTCTCGAATACAAGTTATTACTTTATTGTGATAGGACTCACTATGTAGTCCTGGCTGGCTATAAGTTAGGCTGGCCTTAAACTCACTGATACTCTTGCCTTGGCCTCTTGAGTGCAGTGATTAAAGGCGTGTACTACCATGCCCTGCCGTTTACAAGTTTGGAAGAGGACAACCAGTCTTTCTGAAAACCCTGAGGCCAGTGCGAGATGCGTGAAGACGTCCTGTCTCTAGAGCGCTTACGTTTCTTATTAGGATGGATTGTAACTACATAGATTTAGTTGTTTCTAAGTCGCTTCTCTCTCGTAGGATCACAACCACCTTCTGTATAGCACTATCCCCAGGATGCAGGAGCCAGGGCAGATTGTGGAAACCTACACAGAGGAGGACCCTGAAGGAGCCATGTCTGTAGTTTCTGTGGAGACCTCAGACGATGGGACCACTAGGCGAACGGAGACTACCGTAAGCTGGGATTCGTGTGTCTTAGAGTGATGGGCCATCTGTGGTCTTTAGTGGAGGGTTAACCAGGTGGGTGGGTTCAGGTTGGTGACTGCAGGGCATGTGATGGAGGGGAAGAGAGTGGAGTGTGACGGCTGGATCAGCTTCCCACGTGGGCGTCTGTGGGGTGAGAGAGATGTGTAGGTAAAGATAGGAGGTAGAGGTTTCTCTTTTTCTTCTTAGGATAGTGTGGAATTTAAACTTAGATTCCTCATTTCCTTCAATAATTGGCTTTCCTTTTCTCGTTCCTTATCTGAAGGTTAAGAAAGTTGTGAAGACGGTGACAACGCGGACGGTACAGCCAGTCCCCGTGGGACCAGATGGACTGCCTGTGGACGCCTCGGTCTCCAACAGCTATATCCAGACTCTGGGCCGTGACTTCAGAAAGAATGGCAATGGGGGGCCTGGTCCCTATGTGGGGCAGGCAGGCACGGCAACTCTTCCTAGGAACTTCCACTACCCTCCAGATGGGTATGGCCGGCACTATGAAGACGGCTATCCGAGCGGAAGTGACAACTATGGCAGTCTGTCCCGGGTGACCCGCATTGAGGAGCGGTATAGACCCAGCATGGAAGGCTACCGGGCACCCAGTAGACAAGATGTCTATGGTCCGCAGCCCCAGGTTCGAGTAGGGGGGAGCAGTGTGGATCTGCATCGCTTTCATCCAGAGCCTTATGGGCTGGAGGATGATCAGCGCAGCATGGGCTATGACGACCTAGATTACGGCATGATGTCTGATTACGGCACTGCTCGCCGGACAGGAACACCGTCGGACCCTCGCCGACGCCTCAGGTGGGCAGGAAGAGGGGAAGAAAGGCTCCTTTGTCCAGATGGGGAGGATAGCGCTGTCCTCTGAGCTTTCGGGGTCAGTGATGGTCTTCGCATGCAGACTTGCTGTCTTTCCTTTCTTGCTCTTAGAGCCATTTTAGTTACACTAAGTGGTTTTTGTTTCTCTTTGTTTGCTACTGCTTTTTGAGACAGGGTCTCAATCTGTCCCCCAGTCTGGCTATGTAGTAAAGGATGACCTTGAACTCTTACCTTCTTCCTCCACCTTCTAAGTCTTGGGATTACAAGTGTGTGTCACCAGAGTTGGTGAGAAAGTGATCTGTGGCCAGGTGTACGCTTGTAATTCCACTGCTGAGGAGGGAGGCTGAGCTGGGACGATTGCAGTTAAGGTCAAGGCTGGTTTGGACTATCCTGTGGACATTTCTAAATCCAAAAAGTGATTAGTTATTGTTCTGTGGCCTAAAGAAGAGACTTGGTTGCTATGCTGTAATTTTTGCCTGAGATCTCTCTCTTTTGGTGATAGAGAGCGGAGCACCACAAAGAGCAAAAGGCCGGGAACCTGGCAGTGTTCACAGTCCTGGTTCTGAGAACTTTTTGAGCTACTCTTTTGGTGTTAGAACACAATTAAGATTGTTTAAGGACTGTCCTTGCTGTAGTTCTAATCCTGATGTTTATAAACAGTCACTCTTGACCTCACAGAAGCCCTGGCACTTTGTATTTAGTTAGGGTTTTATGAGGTAATGAGTAGGGAATGGTCCCTGGTCCGTTAGTAATACTCCCAAAGGCCACTAAGCAGCTGGCTGTATATGCTGAGGGGGCTTACTCCTTGGGGTGATTTTTGGGACATGAAGGGTGACTGTTTGGATGCGCAGTAGTTGCTTTGGAAGCACGTTTTAGAATGTTATTGAAAGATGTACCCTCCTTCCCACCCTCCAACCACCCTCCCTTGTTCCTTCTTCCCTTCCCTTTATTTCTGTTGTTGAGACAGGTATCACTGTGTAGCTCTGGCTAGCTGCTGCCACACAGAGAGTGCTGGGATGAGAGGCATGTGCCAGTCTACCTGGCTGGCTGGGAGGCTTTTCTTTTGTTTTCTTTCTCTGTCTCTGTCTCTCTCTATCTCTGTCTCTCTCTCTCTCTTTCTTTCTTCTTTCTTTCCCTCTAAAGGACCCAGTTCAGGCTTTGTGTGCTATGCATTAGTACCTCTGTCATTATCTCTTATTTGATTTTCATATTTATAAAAGGTTATTTTAAAAATTCTTAGTTCTTGTGTACAAAAAGCATGCTTGGTCTTGGGCTGAAAACATTAGTTTAGAATAAATCAGGGTCTATATTTTCCAAGCCAAGAATTAAGGCAAGATTTATAGTTATCTTGATATAGTGAGGGTGCCCTGGCAGCCGTTGCTCAATTTCTATATGTAGGTTCATGACCTTTGAAAGCAAAGGTCTTGGCACTTACTTTCCGAATATATTAGGTAGTATTGGCTAACCATAAACTGAATTAGTCTGGGGACAGGAGTAGAGGCCCTATTATCTAAGCCTGAGTCACTGACACTCTTTAGATGGCATGGTTAGCAAATTCAACTCCCATGTGACTCACCTTTTATTCCTGATGGGGCACCAGCTCTCAGCTGGTGTTAGCTAGCCTGGGGTAGATAGCAGCTATCAATCACTGGAATAGTCTGCCTAGGGAGTGGGGCTGGAGTGCAGGTCTGCTTGCTCGGACTTCCTCATTAGCAGAGAGAGATTAGACACAGTTGGGTGTGGGTGACCAGGCCATTCCCTGTTGTCCCTTGAAGTGGCAGTTCACGTAGAGAGGGTTTGGGGCTTGGTTCTTGGGTTTGTTCCAGGGTGGCATTGGGCTTAGAAACCTGCTTGTCTAGCAAAAACATCTTCTGTTTCCTGTTTGGGCCTACAAGATCGGTTGCAAGGTCAAACTTAGACAGTGAGGCAGTAATTAGTGGGAAAGCCACTGAACTTGAAAACTCTGCTTCTAGCTGTTCCTCTGCCATTATCTATGTAACCTTAAGCGACTTATCTGATCATTTGGGCAGTTTTGTTATTTGTAAAAGGAAAGAATTTTTTAAAATATTTTTTAGAATTTATTTTTGTTTCATGTGTGTTGGTGTTTTGCCTACATGTGTGTCTGTGTGAGGATGTCAGATCCTCTAGAACTGGCGCTTAAAAAAGAAAAGTAAAATCTGCTCAACACACAGCCTGAAACACCGTTCTTTCGTGAAGAACAGATTGGTTTTCTTACATGTGTCCTATTTTCTCTTACTCAAAGGAAGTCTTCTTTCAGAGAATGTTTAGTAATCTGCTTTTAAAACAACTTCCTTTATTTTGTTTCAGTGACATTTTAAATTTTAAAGTGACTTAAGTTTTATTTATTTTTTATCTAAATGATTTGTCCCACTAAGTTCCTTATTGTTTAATGGTCAGTGTTGGTACCTGTTGGGCAGGCCATCTGATCAGGCTAGCTTTCAGTGTTTGCTGACCACAGGGAGGGGTTCTGTGGAACAAACAGCAGTCTTTGGAGAGCCCCACACAATAGATTCTCTTCTCCGTTGTGGCTCCCACACGGTGAGATGACACCGATAATGGGTCTCTTCCTTCCTGGGCGTTATGAATGAAGGCAAGTATGGCAGGCTCCCCCTCTAGTGGTTGATGGTGGTACTGAAGCAGGAAAAGCTGTGGAACATACTGGTCTGGGATGAATTACGTGTAACATGTAATGTTTAAGTTTATACCTCATTAGTGCTAAAGCCAAGTCCTCAACAGTGTAGCAAGAAGCCCTTCATTTTTCCTGATCAGTTCCTCCTTTGTAATTTCCAAAATAGGGCAAGGAAAAGCTCAATATGAAATATGTTTAATGGTCTTGTTCTACTAGCTGTTTCCTGTGTATAATGCCTTGTTTCCTGTTCAGCTAGGATTTAAGAGCGATCCTCAGAGCTTTTTCCTTCATTATTATTATTATTATTATTATTATTATTATTATTATTATTATTTTGGAGGGTGGAGGTGGGAGGAGACCGTATAGAATCTTGGTTTGTAGCCCTAGATTGCTGGGAACTTACTATGTTATATAGACCCATCTGGCCTCAGGTTTGTGATCCTGTCTCTGCCTCCCCAGTGGTGGACTCAGAAGCCTTGCTTGTTCTCAGGCTTTGTTGGCTTACTTAGGTGACATGGAATCAGTCGCCTTGCTTAACTCTTCTGTCCAGGGATTTATTTCATTCCTTACAGAGAAATTAATAGCTGTCACATGTCATTCAAGTAAATGCTAAGGCCTCAGGACTTTAGTGATTAACGTTTTCAAGTACTTGGCTTTCTCAGCCAGCAAACTTCACAGGAAAAAAGGGAGAGATACAGATTACTTTTAAATTAAAATTGTGACCAGGAAGATGTTTCAGTTGGTAGAATGATTTCCTCACCAGCACGGGGACTGAAGTTTGAGCTTCAGTGCCGAAATAGCTCTTTGATGGCTCACACTGTGACCCCAGCATGGGATGGCAGACAGGAGGGTCCTGGGTCTGCAGGGCCTTCATTCCAGCTTATCAGCGAGCTTCTGATTCGGTGAGAAACTCTGCCTCAAAATAAGGTGGAGGGCCACCAAGAATGCTTAACATTCACACACAAAATTATTACAATTGACCATACAAAAGAGATATATTATCTCTGTGTAGTCTGGGGTTAATCCTGCCTTGAAGATGATGGGTAACAGGAATGTCCAAGCAGCCTGATTTTAACTGCTTAGTTCTTGGTTCTTTCAAAACTGCAGGAGCTATGAAGACATGATTGGTGAGGAGGTGCCACCAGATCAGTACTACTGGGCTCCTTTGGCTCAGCATGAGCGGGGAAGTTTAGCAAGCTTGGATAGTCTGCGAAAGGGAATGCCCCCACCTTCAAACTGGAGACAGCCTGAGCTGCCAGAGGTGATTGCCATGCTAGGCTTCCGCTTGGATGCTGTGAAGTCCAATGCTGCCGCATACCTGCAGCACCTGAGCTATCGCAATGACAAGGTGAAGACTGATGTGCGCAAGCTCAAGGGGATCCCAGTGTTGGTGGGATTGTTAGACCATCCCAAAAAGGAAGTACACCTTGCAGCCTGTGGAGCTCTCAAGAATATCTCTTTTGGACGTGACCAAGATAACAAGATTGCTATAAAAAACTGTGATGGTGTTCCTGCCCTGGTCCGATTGCTGCGAAAGGCTCGTGATATGGACCTGACCGAAGTCATTACTGGTGAGTGCTGGGTTGAGAGTCACTGTTAGAGAGGCAGGGATCTAGAGGTTTCTAGTCTATTACCTTTCAATTAATTAATTGATTAATTTTGAGACAGGGTCTCACTGTGTAGCTCTGGCTGGCCTAGAACTCACTATGTAGAGCAGGAAGGACTTGAACTTGAAAACATTTGCCTGTCTCTGTCTCCCAAGTGCATGTCCCACCATGCCTGGCCAGTCCATTAACTTTTGGTTATAGGTTCTGGAGTAGTGGCCTTTGGGTCAAATCTGCTTCACAGATTTGATTGGATGTCATATGATACATGCAGTAATCTCCGGCACATTCTGCATGCATGTGTGTTTTCTCTTGTTTTTGTTTTGTTTTTTAATTTTGTATTTATGTGCATTGGTGTTTTGGCTGCATGTGTGCCTGTATGAGGAAGTTGGGTACCCTGGAGCTGGAGTTAGAGTGAGCTACCATGTGAGTGCTGGAAATTGAACGAGGGTCCTCTGGAAGAGCAGCAAATGCCCTTAATTGCTGAGTCATCTCTCCAGCCACTTTCTCTTGGATCTTTGAGCCAGGGTCTTTGCCTGGCTGTCTTGGAACTACTATGTAGAGCGGGCTGTACTCCACCCACAGAGATGCACTAGGCTCTGCCTCCTGTGTTCTGGGATTAAAGGCATGCACCACCATGTCTGGCACATTCTGTTATTTTTAACCAACTATAGTAGTAGAGGAGCTTGTTTTCCAAACACAGAAGCTGAATGTCAGTTGCTATTTATTCACAGTCTTATAATTTGATTTAAATATGTGCCTGTCTTGACTTAACCTGCCTGTTCCATTTAGAAATTTGAGCTTGTGGTCCTTTAATTAGAATGCTATTTTCCAGATTGTACAGGGGGTAATCCATTAGTATGAACTGAGCACAATGGTGTGGGCCTAATCATAATTACAGGAAGAAGAAAGAAAGATAAATAATACTGATTCTCGATTGGCAAAATATTTTGGCCCCCAGAGGACATCTCCATTGTTCGAGTTGCTTTGGCTATTATAATTTGGGATGGGGTAGAGAGTCCTTGGCATGTAATGAATAAAGGCTAAGGATACTAGTTAGCCAGTAAGCATCCAGCAATAGACAGACAACGTCAGCGTCCCACAACGAAGATTCTGTGGACCACAGTGACAAGTGACAGTGTTGCTGAGGTAGAGAAGCTGGAATAGACTGTTGAGCATGAATTATGGTAAATACTGTTTTGTAAACCTTTATTTCATGCCTGGGTGTCTGTATTGAACTACAGAATAAAATATATCTTACTGTGGGTCATAAGCAGAAAGAAGCCTAGCTAACACTCCATGGAGTCACGTAGACTCTGTAATGGGCATATAAGAAGGAATAGGACACTCTTCAGACTCCTGTCTCGGGTGCTGGAGAGCCCCCTGATGACTTGTCCCTGCCAGGAACCCTGTGGAATCTCTCATCCCATGACTCAATCAAAATGGAGATTGTGGACCATGCGCTGCATGCCTTGACAGACGAAGTGATCATTCCACACTCTGGCTGGGAGAGAGAACCCAATGAGGACTGTAAGCCACGGCACATTGAATGGGAGTCGGTGCTCACTAACACAGCCGGCTGCCTTAGGTAAGTGAAGGATTTGTTTTTGAGATTATAAAAATTGAATGCTTGCTGGGCTTGGTCGTACAGGCTTGTAAACCTCTCTGAGACTGAGTTAGTAGCCTGCCTATGCTAGAGTGAGCCCAAAACTAGCTGGGTACTTTGTAACCCTGTCTCAAAAAGGGAGTAGTCTGGCGGCGGGTAAATTGTAGCTTAATGTAAAGTGTAGCCTGGGTTCGCACACATGCATCCCAGTGTTGACTTTTACGGAGTGATATAAAAATCTTTCTTTTTTTTTAATTAGAAGTTGAGGTTTTGCTTTTTGTTTGCTCCTTTTATTTTTTATTATTTTGTTGTACTGAGGACCAAGTTAAGGGCATTGCATTTGCTAGGCAAGCTTTTACTCTAAGCTTTCAGTCTGACCTGTGTTTGACCTCAGCCTCCCTGCCTTTGCTGCTTTCTTGTGTGCACCCTGCTCAACTACCCCCTTATTCACTCCTGCCCTCCTTCCTCCCGCTCTTGTCACTTCTGTCTCTCTGTTGACTCTGTCCCTCTAATTAGGTAAAGGCTCGTGTAGAACCTCCCACATCTCAAAGGCTCTTATCTGTGTGCCTTAGTCCCTGCCTCAGGTGTCTGCATTTCAAGTCAGGCACCTTGTCCCTCCCTGGATGTGTACTTCTATGTAATAAATGACTCTTAGGACTGGATTTACTGACATTTATGTTGGTGTTCCCTCCCCACAAACCCCCATTTTGTGGTGCTGGGTATTGAACCCGTTGCCTTGTATGTACTTGGGTAAGCTTATACCACTTAGCTGTATTCCTACCCCTGATTTTTACTCACATGTGAGTGCACATAAGCACATGCCTGCATGCACACACTTGTGTGTGGTGGTGGAGGAGGTGGATAGGGTTTGCTTTGTAATCTGTCGCTGCCTCCCAAGTGCTAGGATCACAGGTGTGGACTACCATTTGGGGCTGTGGTATACAATTTTTTATTTAGTGTGTGGGGGTGTTTTGTATACATATTTATCTGTGCACCACCTGTGTGTCTGGTGTCTGATGATGCCTGAAGAGAGGGTGTCAGGTCCTCTGTGTGGTGCTGGGGATTGACTGCCCATTCCAGCCCTTAGTATACATTTTTCAACCTGACTGCAAGCTTAACAAGTTTAGAAGACAGAGTAGCAGTCAGTTTCCAACTGCAGTGCCTTGCTTTTAATAAGTACAGACTGCTTATTGTACGAAATAGAGAAGGTATTAAGGAAGCTTTAGAATAGATGGAGAAAGATATCAAAGGATGGCTTCAGGGATGTGAGTCATCTTCAGAACTTTGTGTTTTCCCTTAGAAATGTAAGCTCAGAGAGGAGTGAAGCCCGCCGGAAGCTTCGGGAATGCGATGGCTTAGTTGATGCCCTCATTTTCATTGTTCAGGCAGAAATTGGGCAGAAGGATTCAGACAGCAAGGTAAGTTAATGACTGGGTGAATTTTGTTCACAGGTAACTGTGGTTTAGATCTACAACTTCAGGCTGTCAGATAGTATCCAATACTCATGCCAACCCCTTCTCCTCAACATGGGCATTTAGTTTAGTAGAAGAGAGGATTGTGTGTGCGCAGGTACACAAGAGCGGCTAGCAGAACATGGGTGTCCTTTTCACCCGGGCATCTCCGCCTTATTCTTTTGAGGCAAGATCTCACTTTGAGGCTGCATTCTCTGGCTAGGCTGGCAGCAAATACTCTCCAGCAATCCTGTCTCTGTTCCTATGGCACTGGGTTTACGGGTACATTCAGGACCATGCCTGGCTTGTTGTCCAGCAAGTGCTGTTAAAGAGTAACCGGACGGACGCAAAGATAGTTTCTTTAGCCCCTCCCCCTTAAGTAGGGAGAACATCACTAGATGCCGCGTCACTAAATCGCTGCAGAAGCCATTGTGTCTGTAGTTGGACCTTCTGAAGATGGCAGGGGTTCTGGAGTGCCTTTTAGGATTGCTATTTTAATAGTCAAATTATGGAGCCAGAATTTCTTGGAAGTCATTACAGGGATTCTCTCTTTCAACTGAACCTTTCGTTTGGTATCTCTCAGCTTGTGGAGAACTGCGTTTGCCTGCTTCGGAACTTATCATATCAAGTTCACCGTGAAATCCCACAGGCAGAACGCTACCAAGAGGCACTCCCCAGTGTGGCTAACAATACCGGGCCACATGCTGCCAGTTGCTTTGGGGCCAAGAAGGGCAAAGGTGAGTCGTAGTTCCTGTTCTTTAATAGGGGACAAGGAGGAACACTTAACTTTAAGGCACTTACAAATCGTCCGGAAGTCTACCTAGTGAAGACACGTCCTTTTGTCTTGCTACTCCCCTGTTCTGTATGCTTTGGTGGTGGTGGTGGTGGTGGTGATGGCGGTGGTGATGGTTGTTAGTGAATTGGTATATGGGGCAGTGAAGGACAAGAACTCAACTAATCTGGGGCCTTCCTCCTTATTCCTCCTCCTTTGCTTTCTTGTGTTCTTGCCCACGATCCTGTTGACATCTTTCTCCTGCGTTTTCTTCCTTCCCTTCTCTCCTCGCTTTCCACCTTGGTGATGCGCTGGAAGATGAGTGGTTCTCCAGAGGTGAGTGCAGTCTTTTAAGGCGCTTGTCTCCTTCTAATCTGCATGTTTGGGTTTTTTCCTTCCCTAATATTTCCTTGTGTAACCTTCCCTGTGATGCACGCAGGAAAAGCACTGGAACAGGTGTAGTTCTCCTGGGCTGTGGTCTCAACATGCTGGTCTAGACAGCAGTCTCTGTTAGCAGAACTCAGTTAATGCAGCAAGAGTGGCTATCCTTTTTGTACCAGTCTACTGCCTGGTTTTGGTCCTAGTTTCTGCATCACCCCTGTTCGGGCAGGTGTGTGTGGGGTTCCCTTTGGCTCTTTTGATGCTGCATCACTGATATGAAGATTCTGACTGAAGAATGAAAAACTGTTTGAGATGAAATCTTTCCTTTCTTTAAAAGTTCCTTACCAAATTCTCTCTACCCTTCCCGCATTTTTATAGGGAAAAAGCCCACAGAGGATCCAGCAAATGATACCGTGGATTTCCCTAAAAGAACTAGTCCTGCTCGAGGTAAGTTATCCTTTTTCTCAGTCTGCAGAGATCTGAGATAAGGCTTTTGCGCATGGTAACATGTTTTATGCACTATATTAACAATTCTCTCTCTTGTTGGATTTGAAGTGATATTGAAGGTATTGGGAAAATTCACAATATTTAATCTCAAGTCAGAAGCTAGGCTGGGTGTAATGGTACATGCCTGCAAACTTAGTACTTGGGCAGCTAAGGCAGGAGGATTGCTGTGACTTCAAAACCAGGGTGGGATAGAGGGTGAGAGAATGCCTCAAAAAAGAAAAGACAGAGACTGGCTAGCTAAGTGGCAAGTGCAGTTTTTTTGATCTTGAATCTTATTCAATATTAGAAGAAATCTCTTTATCATAGCTTAGATTTTTGGACCCACTGTATTGATGAAATAAACTTGCTAGCTTTCCATAAATACAAAAGATGTTAATTAAATGATTTTAAATCTCAGGTTGTCCCTTTCATTTAGGTGTTTTCATGGTGGGGAGAATTACTGAGTTAAATCAGAAGTAATTTGTTTGACAGGTTGAATCATTAAGCCTGATTGCTCAAGGTGAAAACAAGGCTTAAGTTAGCCATGAGTACAAGTCAAGGAGGAAGGAGAGAGGATTTAATGTGACGGAATTGATGTCTATTCTGTTTTCACCATAGGGCTTGGTTTTGTTTTTTGAGATAGGGTCACACTATGTAGCCCTGGCTGTCGGAAACTATAGATTAGGTTGACTTCAAACTCACAGAGATTCACCTGCCTCTGCCTCCCAAATGCTAAGATTAAGTGTGTGTATACTGCTTCAGGCAGCTGGGCGTGGTGGTCCATGCTTGTAGTCCTAGCACTGGAGAGGCTACTCTAGTGCTTGAGAAGTCAGACAGGAAGATGATGAGTTTGAGCCAGTCTGTGTGACGTTAAAAGACCCTGTCTCAAAAGACAAAATGAAAACTTGAGAAGAAAGAGATATGGGATGAAGCCTCTGAGTTTGCTCTTGAGTCGATGGGACGTGGAAGGAGCCTAGTGATGGAGATGCAGGACTCTAGGCAGCCACAGTCTGGTTTGTAAGCACTGATCAGCATTTTCTGTCTTGCCCTTTCTTGTACAGGCTATGAACTCTTATTCCAGCCAGAAGTGGTGCGGATATACATTTCACTCCTTAAGGAGAGCAAGACGCCTGCCATTCTAGAAGCCTCGGCTGGAGCCATCCAGAACCTGTGTGCTGGGCGCTGGACAGTGAGTGCCTCTGAGAGAATGGATTTGGAGATGGGGAACTAGGTCAGTTGTTCGCTGCCGTTTGTAATCTTTTCACCGCTTGCTCCTAGTATGGTCGATACATCCGTTCTGCTCTGCGTCAGGAGAAGGCTCTCTCTGCCATAGCTGACCTCCTGACCAGCGAACATGAGCGAGTAGTGAAAGCTGCATCTGGGGCGCTGAGAAACCTGGCTGTGGATGCTCGGAACAAAGAGTTAATTGGTAAGGGTTTGAATCAGTCCTAGCACAGCAAGTTTAGTTATTTGTTGATGTCACCCAAGAGAAGGATTCTTTTTTTTTCTTCTTTTTTTTTTTTCTTTTCCCTGAGACAGGGTTTCTCTGTAGCTTGGAACCTGTCCTAGAACTAGCTTTGTAGACCAGGCTGACCTTGAACCCACAGAAATCTGCCTGCCTCTGCTTCCTGAGTGCTGCCGACTGAGAAGGATTCTGTAATCTTCCTTTATGTATCTGAGTATTGGTGAAGGTTCATGGTTTAGTGGTCCTTAAAAGAGCACAAGGGGGGGATGTTTCTTCAAAAACAGTGTAGCCATGGTTATTTGTTGACTCTCTGCTTTTTTCTTTCTCTTTAGGTATTGTTAAGAATTTTTCTATTTTTTTTTTCATTTGCCCAGGGTTAATAGTTAGGTAGTGGCAGAACCCAAGTTACTGATATTTTTAAATTCATAAAGACTCTGTCCCATTGAATTATCATATAATAATACTGCACATACTGTTTTCATTAGTATATGTGCAGAGACCAGACAGTATATTTTAATGGCTAGCATCACATTGTCTTAGTGTACTTGAGGAAGGAGGAAGGGCAGTGAGTTCATGGCTATCTTGTATTCTTTGCCCCTTTGATATAATCTTACATAATAATGAAGTTGATTTGTGTGGCTAGAAATTGCACTTGACCTGATTTCTGTAAAGGGTATTGTAAGGCTCCTCCTAACTATTGTATGGCCCCTCCTGGCCTGACTGCCTTTTCTCCCTCCTGGGTTACTTTTGTCTTCTGCTATAGGCAAACATGCCATTCCTAACTTGGTAAAGAATCTGCCAGGAGGTCAGCAGAACTCCTCCTGGAATTTCTCTGAAGACACTGTGGTTTCTATTTTGAACACCATCAATGAAGTTATTGCTGAGAACTTGGAAGCTGCCAAAAAGCTTCGAGAGACCCAGGGCATTGAAAAGCTGGTGTTGATCAACAAATCAGGGTGAGTTTATACTCGATCAGAGCTGGGAGAATCTGAGTACCAGAGAAGAGTTTTCTGAAAGGAGCTGCCCTCTGCTGAGGTTGCTTCCCTTATATTACCCTGTGACAATTTTCATTCTTAATGTCGGTCTCTACATTGATAATGGACTCTTACAAAACTATGTCAGTGTTTCAGACAGAATATCCAATTTGGCAAAACTTTGATTTCACCCATTTTTACATTTTTATATTCTTTTTTTTAAAAAATATTTATTTATTTATTATGTATACAATATTCTGTC